>FTPT01000029.1:0-266695 GCA_900156845.1 Coprinopsis strossmayeri
TAGTGGCCTTTGACAGCTGTGACATGTATGATGACATCAAACATGTTTGCGCGCCAGTATGTGGAGTAACGCGCTGCTATTTAGAGATGCCTTTCTACTCGGAGGTGACGCCAGATATTCGAAATCTATTTTGATATGTGCAGTGTAACCGGAGAAGCCAACAATAAACTACGCCACCTGACAAATCGCCACAGAAAGTACTAGTGCAAGAAATCCTTGAGCTTTCACCAGCAAGCAAGTCGGTAAGTCCGCAGCATTTCTATCAGACGAGGAATGGTGTCAGAAAACGTGTTTGGTGTTCCATAATTGTGCCCAGAGAGAGCGGTTTCCCTGAGATGTATTGGATGTAGGGCACTGCTGTCTTTTGTCAGGGTCTCCTAGCTCTCGACGCAGCAAGGTTCAAAGAAAGGGGCTTTACGTGGCTGTGAGAATCGGAGATATCACTCGGCCAGACCCTTGGCACACCAAATCCCAACCTCATCGTTCAACTATAAAATGAATGCAACACGAGGTTTCCGCTCGCCCACTGTTCAGTCTCTCCTTGCGATTTTTTTTGGTCAGGACCTCTTCTTGACTATTTTCATTGACCAGCAGCTGGAATGCGTTCTCAATGGTGGCCCCAACTCGCTTCATTCACGATCTTGTCATGCCTTGCTCTCTTCTGTGCGCTTGCAATTGCCCAGACAAACCAAACAAACCAAACGACGCCTATACCAGGGGACACGTCTGCCTATGATTTGAATAGAAATGGGACACCGTTTATATGGATTTTGGAGGACGACTATAAGGGACAGGACTTCTTCGAGTGAGTGTTCCCCGGGAGGACGTGTTTTCGTAGGTTGACGGTAGCTTTGGTCAGCCATTGGTTATTCTTCACGGATAGGGACCCTACGAAGTGCGTGGAATTCAGTATCATATCAGGCTATTCGCTAACGTGTATACATTTCCAGCGGGATGGTTCGGTACATACAAGCAAGTTGGACGATATAATGAATGTTATGCTGACCCAATTGTGCCAGATACGTTTCTAAACAAGAAGCCTTCGCCAAACAATTGGCGTATGTACAAGATGATGGAATTGTTATAATGAAAGCGGACGATAACTCGACTCTCCCGAGAGGAGAATACCGTTCTAGGTAAAGCACAAAGATCCTTTTGTAGGGAAATGGGAGCCTCACTTCGATCGCCGCAGTGTCCGCGTACAAACTATCAAGCACTATACCACAGGGTTATTCATTTTGGATTTGAACACGGCGCCATGGGGCTGCGGTATGTTACTTCATTCTCTTACCCAGCTTTTTTGATTGACCCTGTTGACCAGGGGTTTGGCCTGCATGGTGGTCGACACACGCGGACTGGCCTACAGCAAGTAGTTCATAATTTTCTCGCGAATCCTACTAACAGAAGAATAGAATGGCGAAATTGACATCATTGAGGGTGTTCACGATAACGAACATAACCAGATTGCATGGCATACAGCAGACGGTGGGCAATATCAACGAGGTCGTGAACTTATGGCTTACACAATGACAGGATGCTATCTAGATACAAAGGAAAGCTTCGGTGGAAATGTTTCGGTACGAACATCATAAGTAATCTCGTTGGAAGTTACTAAAGTTGCTTCTACAGTGGAAGGGCGACGCTCCTGCTACCAACTGCTACGCTTTAATAAACAACAATGCTGGCTGCAGTATTACAGAGTGGAGCAGAGCATCCTATGGCCCGATTTTCGACGAGCAAGGTGGAGGTGTATTTGCCATGAAGTGGGATGAGAATGGCATCGCCGTTTGTAAGTCAGTTTCGCATGTATTCATATCACACTATGCTAAGGCGGTAAATCAGGGTCATTTTACCGATCAGCCATACCGAGAGACATCACTGAGGGAAACCCAAACCCCCGATACTGGGGCACGCCTTCAGCTGTGTTGGGCCCTGACCGCTGCGACATTGGAAAGTATTTCAGAAACCACACCGTTATCTTGAGTGCGTCTCTTCTGTTGGAATCCAGGATGTTGCTTACATGGTTGGTAGATATCACTTTCTGTGGAGACTGGGCCGGAAACTCGTATGCAACGAGTGGATGCCCTGGGACATGTCCGGATCGTCTGATGGATCCCAAGAACTTTGCTGTGGGTTTTCCATTATCTCCCAGTGGATCCAATTCATAAAGCTGACTTTGGCTGCTTACAGAACGCAACCTGGAGCATCAACTCAATGAAGGTGTACCGGAAGCAGCCGATTTACGCCGTAGCTGTGGATCCCAGCGCGGCACCTTCAACAAGACGGGGGACCTGGTTTACGATATTGCCAACCGCGATCCTGACCGCCTTTTGGTTGCTGAGATAAATTTTTACTTGCTTATTACGACCGCACGACGCCTAACGTTTATACAACGGACAATACTTGGATAGAAATGCTTGAATTCATATAAATTTCATAGAGATTCGTCCATTCAAAGCACTAAAGTTTGAAGTCATTTTCTATTTGCCGATTTCCCATCATGCCGATGACGGATATTCCACTGTGCACCGACCCTTGTAATCGAGTCCCACGACAAACCGTCGCCATCGTCTCCTGACCTTGCCACCCATACTCATATTCATATTACAGACAGATTCGCGTATAAAGTGGATATGGGAGGAATTTGGATCGCACATGCCACAGTGACGTCAACTGGCGGGACCACTATATGCAGCTGTGCAGGCAAACATACTACTGAGTGGAGTATTGGTGGAAAGGCACTGACTTATATACTAGTTTAACCATTGGAATCTTCCAATCCGTTTCTGAAAAATGCTTTACGACAAAAATCCTCCATATCCTCACTATGCTCATCTCCCGTATGCCAAAGAGCCTTGGAAAACTTTGTATGTCTTCCAGCGCCTGTTCACGACTCTTGCCCTCGTTCCCTGGTGGGTTATATATTACTCGGTAATGCCAAGATCCGTTCGACCTCGAGCCTCGTGGAACCTCCGCCAAATCGTGAATGTGAACTTCACGAGGAGGATCTTCAAGGTTACCGAAGTCGCAGGAGTAACGTGGGGAACTCGGGATCCCACCGTCGCACCTGATCCTTCTTTGCTGAGTGAAACAGACTTTGAATGGATCCCGCCTTTGCAAGAGGAGTTTAGAACTGGTATCTTGAACGCGAAAGACACGCCTCCTTTCAACAAAGTGGGCTGTTACGTTTGGCCGCGCAAGCAGAAGTCTTTAGGAGCCAGGCTCAAGGCTAGGATGCACCCCTCATCTGCCTCAGAAGGACGCGAATTTGAGGACGAGCATCTGCATATGGTTGCTATATTCATGCACGGCGGTGGGTACTGCCATATGTCCGCCCATGAATCCTCTCGCACCTCTCGTATGCCGCGGGGGTTTGTCAAGGTACGTCCATCTGCCTCTCTCCGATGTTTTTTCCCTCTAATGCTGGCGTCAGCGAGGGATTTTAGATGAAGTATACTCAGTTGAGTATCGCCTGTTACAAGTGGCCCCATTCCCCGCCGTCGTTCAGGATGCTGCTGCGGTCTACAGCCATGTTGTGCAGAAATATAGAGCTTCGGGAAAGCGATGCAAGATCTTCCTGATTGGAGATAGCTCTGGTGGAAATCTGGTTCTTTCTCTCGCCCGCTGGCTGCGAGACGAGGGTCATCTCCCTGGTCTGGATGGTCTTATATTGCTTTCAGTACGAAATTCATAACTCTGTTTCTGGGATGTCATATTGATATTCTTCCCACTAGCCTTCTTGTGACACATCTCACAGCCTACCAGAGACTCTATCCTCTTACATTCCTCGACCTAATCAATGGAGCGACTATCTCGTCGATACCCCGGAACCCCGTGCTCGTTTGCAACGAACCTTCCTTGGATTTAAGCGCGAAGAAGGTCCCACTACCGAAGAAGAAGAATTACGCCTAATGCGAATTGTTCATTCAGAATATGTTTCTCCCTGCTCTCCCTTCGTTCTCCAACGCTGGGGCCACACCGTCCAACAAGATCCTGAAGGAGAGCATTCCCGTAATTTCTGGAAGTACGGCTTGCCGAATTTACCCGCTTACCTTCAATCCAACCGCATTCCCGACAAGTTGGACGTGCTAAGAAGGGCAGGTGGATCTTGGGACGATACCGATAATCCTTATCGAAAAACTTGTCAATTCCCCGGTCTTTTCGCCTCGTTCCCGAGAACCATCATTGTTTGTGGAGATGCCGAGCGATTGGTTAGGGAAGTGAGGAGTTTAGCGGGGGCGATGAAGAAGGATGGGGTGAATACTACGATGTATTGGGCGCCGGATGCCTGTCACGACCCTCTTATGCTCAACGAGTTTTGGTGGGATAAAGCAGTGTTGGATGGTATTTGGCAAGAAATCGGGAGGTGGTGTGAGTATTGGAAGCAGGATACCGGAAAGGATGGCGATTTGAAGGATAGCGTTGAAATTAGTTGAATCTGCTGGATCCGGACGAATGTAAGTAGTGGGGCGCGACAATTACTATCTAGTCAGGTTGGATATAGGAATCTCGTATACCATGATGATGTCAGGAATTCACTTTCCGGACATTGGATATTGGATGATAACCTCAAGATTGGACACCCAGGGAAAGCTTTTATCCAATGCTTCCACGTAAATTGGAGCTGTGAGGAGCGTGCCAATTCACAAAGCACCCAGCAGCCCACAAAGACTTTGTGGTGGGTCAATCAATCACAACTGTGGTTGTGATCACTGGAAATAACCATCTTAATCTGAGGCCCCGATGAGATTTCCATCGAATCGTTTACAGTCGTATATAGAATAGCGCGACACAGCTTTATGCGGAAAAGGAAGGAAGCATTAGGCTGGAGCCCCGCCCTTTGTGACCCTGAAATGTGGATCTTTTAAACGGCCCTTGTGACGACAGATATTGCGTAGTAAACAGTTTGAACACCTCATCGACATCATAAGGGAGATAGGCACTCGACTAGGTTTGAGACATGGTTCGCCTATATAAACGTCAGTCCTCGAAACGATCGAACATCAACATTTCCACAACCAGTGTTTTACCACTCAATCGATAAACCGACCCCAGCCGACCATGTCCAGTGAGTAGCTGGTCTTTTACCGGTTGATCTTGCTGACATTGGGCCATCTTTCAGCTGAAAAAGATCAAGGAAACGTCGCCCGTGGCTTGAAGGCTGCGATCAGCAACCCTCGAGTCTCTGAGGAGGCCAAGGAGCACGACAAAGAGCGCCTCCGAGAAATGGGCCAACATGTCCATGGCGACGAATCAAGTGGTGGTGGGTTTGCCTCTGTGCTTTCAGCGTCTTGACCTGAGATTGAGTCTGTATAATAGGAGAGAGCACCAGAGTCCTTGGAGGGTACAAGGCAACCTTGAAGAGTAGGTCAGGTCGAAGACTTTTATGATCGAGGCTGACGCGATATCGACAGATCCTAACACCAGCGAGGAAGCCAAGGAACGCGCCCGGGAGTTCCTTGAAGAGAATAACGCCATCTAATTAACCAACGTCGTGTTGCAACACCTGGGGTATCTGGAAGTAGAATGAATTCGAACTCGAAGACCGAAATTGTACCATAGTTTTCGTTATCGTGGCCCAGTATTCGATATATAATCAAATCGTTCTTGATATAGCTTTCAGCTAGTAGAAGAAACCCGTGGAAGGCAGCCATTGCTTTTTTTGCTATTGGGAAGCAAATTTCAAATTGGACGTGACTAAGCCTGCCCTAAAGTAGAATTTACGCGACGCGACGCGTCTGACCATTCTTTCTCTTGAACGCTCACCGCCCTACATAATGTCTTCACCCCCGCCGATTGATTTCCCGACCTCTGAGCTCGATGCCGAAATGGAGGATGGGACTCCTGCGCAGGCAGCGCCGTCGTCGCCGGCGAACCCACTTTTCCTGCCAGGAACGCCCTCAGCAGCAGGAACACCGGCAAGGCTTCGATCTTCAGTTGCACCGAATAGCACACCCTTGAGAGGTGCTGTAGCGAGAAGGGCACTAGGAATGGCTACTCCCAAGAGGACACCTTTGTTTGCACGTAAGTCACTCGACCTTTCGTGCTAGAACCTCAAGTTTACCTGTGGAATAGCTGGGAGCTCTTCCCCAGTCGCATACCCAAGTTCTTCACCCAAAAAGACTGTTGGATTTGCTGATTCTGATCCTCTGGACTTCCCTTCGTGAGTGGTCCTTAATTACTGGCCTGTAATCACGCGTTTCTCAGTTATTCCGCATCGATTTTAGGAGCCCCGCTGCTGCCGCCCCACAGACACCTAGGCGCCGTCGAGGCGACATTCATCCATCTATATCTATTACCCCCGAAAGTGCAGCGCGAAGAACACGAAGAACACCTACGGGGCGACCTAGCGATCCCAATAATCTCAATTCCGATGGGTCCCATCTCGATGTACCCATGTCTTCAGCTCCCAATCTCTCAGTTGTTGCCGTACCTTCCGACGAACCCGATGAAATTCGAGCCATTTGGGGTACGACGGTCAACCTCACTGATACGATGAAGATTTTCCGCGAGTTCCTTCAAGGATTCAAGCCCAAGTACCGGCAATCATACGACAAAGATCAAGGCATTCGTACTCGAGCTTTCAATACACCCCAGGAAGCGGAATTACTCCTCTATGAGAGTTACCTTCGCCGGATGCGAAGGACTGGAGAAACCAATCTGAACTTGGATATCGTGAACCTTTTTGCATACCCTCCCTCAAAGAAACTCCATGGGCAATTGATCAAGTATCCTCAGGAAGTTATCCCTGCGATGGATCAGGTCTTGAAAGACCTCATGATTGAAGTGGCAGAAATGGACCACCAAGCCGGTGCAGAAGGCATGGAAGGAGCACAGGGAGAGGAAGAGATTGCCGACATTATTAGCAAGGTCTATAAGATCAGGCCTTTTGGCCTGCCACCGGTCAACATGAGAATGTTGAATCCGACAGGTGAGTACTCAAGTCGTCCGAATAAATGCCATAACTGACTTTATCATAGATACCGATAAACTCGTCTCCATCAAGGGTCTCGTTATTCGTGCTACGCCCGTCATCCCAGACATGAAGGTGGCCTTCTTCCGCTGCCTTACCTGTCAACACACAGTCCAGGTCGAGATTGATCGAGGAAGAATTGAAGAACCTTCGAGGTGTCCTCGAGATGTCTGTGCCTCCGTCGGTACCATGACCCTCATCCACAATCGGTGTCAATTTGCAGACCGTCAAGTCATTCGACTACAAGAAACTCCAGATGCAGTTCCCGATGGTCAAACCCCACACACCGTATCTCTCAGCGTCTACGACGAGCTTGTCGATGTCGCCAAACCGGGTGACCGTTTAATTCTTACAGGTATTTTCCGCAGCATCCCTGTTCGCGTTAACCCGCGGCAGCGGACTCTGAAGAGCTTGTTCAAGACATACATTGATGTTGTCCATATGAAGATTGGTGGAGGTGGAATCACAGTAGACAAGTCCACCAGGCCGGCTGCTGGAGATCGACCTATTGGGGCTCGTGGAGTTGGAGATGGAGAAGATGATGATGAACAGGAAGGTGACCAAAGCCGAAAGGCAGAGCTCGAGAAGAGGCTGAAAGACCTCAGTCAACGACCTGACATATATGAACTTCTGTCTCGCTCTGTTGCACCTTCGATCTGGGAAATGGACGACGTCAAGAAGGGTATCCTCCTTCAATTGTTCGGTGGGACCAACAAGAGTGTCGCAAAGGGAGGAGGAGGGGGCGGCCCAAGATATCGTGGAGATATCAATGTTCTACTGGTTGGTGATCCAGGTACCAGTAAATCACAGATTCTTCAGGTAAGGTAGCTTTATATGCTTCCGACGCCATCGTTAACTCTCGCATTTAGTACGTGCATAAGATTGCTCCCCGAGGAGTTTATACCTCCGGCAAAGGCTCTTCTGCTGTTGGTTTGACAGCCTATGTTACCCGCGATCCCGATTCAAAGCAACTTGTTTTGGAAAGGTGAAGCTTCGCGCACACTGTACCATTTCACTTTTGCTAACAAATCCTCCCCTCCAGTGGTGCCCTGGTTCTGAGTGATGGCGGTGTTTGCTGTATTGACGAATTCGACAAAATGTCTGATGCTACTCGTAGCGTGTTGCACGAAGTTATGGTATGGCAATCGTTCCTTGCTTTGCTTTCAAGTTAACAACTTATTCTCCAGGAACAACAAACAGTCTCGATTGCGAAAGCTGGCATTATTACGACTCTCAATGCTCGAACATCTATCCTTGCCGCAGCTAATCCTGTTGGTTCGAAATACGATGTGGAACAGCCTGTGACTAAGAACATCGATCTGCCACCTACTCTTATTTCTCGTTTCGACTTGCTTTATCTTGTACTGGATCAAGCAGATGAGAACATGGATCGCAAGTTAGCCCAACATCTCGTCAGCCTTTATCTTGAAGATACGCCAACAAATGAAGGACAAGATATCTTGGTAGGCCTAACTAAGTTTTTCCGATGCAACACAAAAGCTGATGATATGCTCTGGTAGCCCTTATATGAACTGTCTGCCTATATTGATTATGCCCGAGATTATATCCACCCAGAGATCCAGGACGAGGCTGGGTCTGAACTCGTCAAGGCGTATGTCGAGATGCGCCGACTCGGAGAAGACTCCCGCAGCAACGAGAAACGAATCACCGCGACCACTCGCCAACTAGAGAGCATGATCCGTCTATCTGAAGCTCATGCTCGCATGCGGTTCTCCCCGAAGGTAGAAGTTGAAGACGTTGCCGAGGCGGTTCGGTTGATGAAAGAGGCTATCAGAACGAGTGCCATGGATCCTCGTACTGGCAAGATCGATATGAGCTTGCTCAACACGGGTACTGGCTCTGGACAGAGGAAGCTGAGAGAGGACATGAGGAAGGCAGTGATGGATCTGCTCAATGCATCGAGCAGAAACGTCAAATGGTCCGATGCTATCAAGCAATTGAATGAACAGAGCAGCGTCAAGGTGGACCCGACCGAGTTCTCTGAAGTCATCAAAGGATTGGAGAATGAGGGCTTGGTGAAGGTCGTTGGTGAACGAGATAGGAGGGTGATCAGGAAGATGGACTGATCGTGTATGTAATTTGAACTGAATAATGGAGGGCGGTTGGCTGTGCCTCCTTGTACTTAGTTGGTTGTGATATATCCTTTTTGAATGCTCTCGGGGTGTTTTTGCTAGTTCTTTGATTCGTTATATCCTCTGTAATGCAAATGGTATTTTAAACTGTTCTAGATCCTTACACTGATCAAATCCAATCGGGTAGCTATCAAAAGCAGTAACTGGTATAATGCATTCTGTGTGCCTTCAGAGAGAAAGCCCGCGACTTCGGTGAATCCACCCGAATCCACCTTATGCTATCATTGTGCTTTGACGATACATGCACAGGTTCCTGTCGCATTGAGATCTTTAAGGTTCTGGTATGTGGTATCTGCGATGTTAGATAAAGCTTCTTCAGTCAGGAATGCTTGGTGTCCACTTAGGAAAGAGACCGTCATTCAGTAGTCGCTGAGAGCAAACATTAACCGACTCACGTCATGAAAACGTTGTAGAAGGATAGCAAGCGAGCAAAAGTATCGTCGGCAATGACCTTTGTACTGGAGTCGGCGAAGAAATAGGAGGATTCCCTCTCGTACACATCCAGGCCTACAGCAGCAATATGACCGCTCTTCAATGAGCTGTAAATGGGTCAAATGTTAGTCAAAGACGACCTTTGTCAAGAAATTCTGACCGTATAAGCGAGTAGGTATCAATTAATCCTCCTCGAGAAGTGTTGATGAGGATGACGCCTGGTTTCGTCCTTCCCAGCGTATCATCGTTGATGATATACTTGGTCGACTCCGTCAGAGGGCAATGCAAGCTGATGATATCGGATTTCTCCAAGAGTTCATCGAGAGTATCCACATACTTGAGGCCATATTCCTCTGCCATAGTGGGATTCGGGTACGGATCGTAAGCGATGACATTCGAGTTAAATCCTTTAGCGAGGATACGACCCGTCAAGAGTCCGATCTTTCCTGTCCCGATGATTCCGACGGTTTTCCCGTTGAGATTGAAGCCCAGAAGACCGTCAAGGAGGAAATTTCCTTCTCGCACTCGAGCATACGCTTTATGGTACTTGCGAATGACAGTCATCATCATCCCGACCGCGAACTCGGCGACTGCTTCAGGAGAATAGGCCGGAACCCTGGCCACTTGGATGCCCAGCTTCTTTGCAGCGGCCAGATCGACATTGTTGAACCCTGCGCATCTGAGAGCAACAAATTTCTACTTGGGGGGGTTAACTGGCTGTCAGGTACTGGGAGATCACTGACGAAGATAAGCACACGCACAATACCGAGGTTGTTCAGGTGTTCTAGGACGGCTGCGTTGCAGATATCGTTGACGAAGAGGCATACGGCATCGTGGTCGGCGGCTAAGATCACAGTCGTTGGATCGAGGAGGGCATCGATAAAAGTGAAAGACAAGAAGCCATCGCGGTTGGCCGTGTTTAGAGAGTCTTGATCATACTGTTAACGAGGGGGGCGTTACAATCAAATTCCTGATAACAGAATAGGGGCGTAGTGACCTTTCGAGTACCAAAGACTGCGACCTTCATGGTTGCTTTCCAAGGTATAAGAAATGGTGGGGTATGTCGATATCTAAGACCTGTTACATATCCTCGTCTATCCAGTTTTGCATTGTTTTTGCACGAATGTTCAATGACATTGCCAAGGTTGATCTGATACTGCCTTGCGCCACCGCACAGTACGGGGTGATGATAGATCGGAAACTAAAACATCTTCGTGCAATCGTACACATTCGCCCTTGAGCCTAGGCGCATCTAGTTCTCGGTGAAACTTGGCAACATCCAGATTCAAGGACTGCGATGATAATGATTGTACAGAAAGCAGAAGGTATATTGTACGTGTACTATCTAGGATTACATTAGATTACGTTGCTAAAACCAAAACGTCGTAACATGCATAAAAGTCAGTGCAAATGGTATTAGAATTATCTATAGTAACAATCAAACGCGAAATGACTGTATTAACGGGGATTAGATTTCGCCAGACTCGTTTACTTCTTCAACAGCTTGAACAAAGCATTTACACCATCCAAACCGAACCCGTCTGGAGGATAGCAGACATACATCGGTTCGTGCTCCGAGTCAAACTTTCTCTATAGAGATAGAATGAGATATTGCGACAGACCAGAAGTAATCACTTACCCTGAACTCTCCACGGTTGATGAGTTTGGCAGAGGAGGCGACCTTGCCATACGTCTTACTGAGCGCCTTCACCTTCCAGCCACCGAGGTTATGGACAGGCTCTAAAGCAGGAGCGGCGCTAATGCCAAAGGTGACGGCAACACGGTTCTCATCCCTCAAAGGCGAGCTATCAGGGGGTGCTGGTGCCGTAGGAGGGGTTGCGACGCCAGAGAGTCCAGATTCACTGGCCGGGGAGAACACCCCGGATGATGGAGTCGAATCACTACGGGAAGAGGGAGGTTCAACGGCGATCGAGCTGATGGAGCCAGTTTCAGGTGAGGCGCTATTTTCCAAAACGGCTTGCACCCTATTGGTCAACTTGGTAGGTGATGGCGCTCGACCAGAGTTGGGGGTGGCGGGTCCAGTAGGATGTTCGGAGTACAGGTCCTTGAGAGCGGTATAAATCAGAGCCTCTGAAGTCCCCTTAGGAGCATCTGGGAAGGCGATGGCATTCTTGATCTGCCATGAATTTCCTTTGATAGGCGTGAGGATAAGGATACCAACGATCTACACCAAAATATGTCTGAGGGTCAGGCATTAAGTACGACATGAACTTCAGACATACCTTCCCGTTGTGTCGAGCAACCCAGTAGCGTCGATGTTCCTGGTCAAGCCAAGGTTGTAACGTGGTCGAGGCAATTTGGAGACCATTCCTATGAGCTTTCCATTCATTAATGCCTTGCTCTACAGCCTTCTTATCCTCTGGCGTCCATTGCTCTTTCTTCACTTCGTTGACATGAACGTCGTATTTCTCAGCACGGTTGAGGTTCTTCTTCAAATCTTTGATTACATGCTGCCCCTCCTTTCCCTTGGCTTCCGGTGATGTCAATTCAATGAGATGCGCCGGGTCAACATAGTCTTCATGGATGCAAGAGACGGTGCTCCAACCATACTCATCGCTTCCCAGAATTTCCTCTAGATCGTGGTCGACACACGCCCATACAGGGTGCAAGTCTTGCTTCTCGGCAAATTCTACAAAGGCACGTGCGGTAGCTGGTAGCGCAGCAGGGGAGGACACGAGAGGGTTGCCCCATCCGAAGATGTACCGGTCTAGTTGAAGCAATTGAGTGGATATTGAAAGAGATGCATGTATACCGTTACAACATACCTCTGAGCATGTAGCCCTGAACTGGGACAAATTCAGATTCAGGAATTGGGATTTCGGGTCTCCAAATCTTGTACCGTTCAAACTCCAACCATGCAGTGGCGCTGGATGAACCATATTTGGCGACGAGGTCGGCAACGGAGGCCTTGTCGTGGTTTCCTTGAGAATCAATAGTCATTGTAATATGTCGGATGGAGATGGAACAGTACGATGGTTATGGTTATGGCGTCGAAGAGGGTTTATATTATAGGACCTTCGACCATGACGTCACGGTCGGGAGAATGCAACTGCTTGAAATATAGTTCGTGGATTCATCCCAAATGACATGGAGCGGTGCGATCACGCGTTTATATATGTAGACTCGTACACATGAACACCGAGTTCACTAGTGCATGGTGGGGCCTATGATACCTCTTGGTTTCCCCTCGTCAGCACTTGCATATAAGATGAAGCAGTCCAAGTACCTGAAACGCTTATCGTTATCGCCCCAATAGATGATAACGATGACGTAAAGCATTCCGCCTCCAAATGAACTACCAGTGGCGACTATAGCAGTTCCGAGAACAAATCACCAGAAGACCGTTTGCTGCAAAAGTCGTGAGGCTGCTTCGTGGGCTACCATCGAACCTTTGTGCGAATATCCTTTCCATTACGACAACCTATTCCGCTCTCCAACGTATCCTTTTCTCCCATGCAGCTCTTCGGGACCAAGGCGCATCCATACCCTCGGTAAATTCTTCAAAAACACTGATGCTGAGCGTTGAGAACGTAAACCTGGTCAGCCGCCGAGTCGGGCGAACGTTCGAAGTCGAAGACGCGCACTAACAGGGCAATGCCACGATCACGTGAACGAGGATCATGCCGAAGAGTGGATCGGAACATGCCGATTGTCAATGACATTCAGCGCCTATATCTGAGGCGCAGTAAAGTGTAACCACACCGCCTTCAAGTCAAAGTCAAACAGCCGCAGGACGTGCTGCTTAGCATCGACCCCAACGATCATGAAAGCCGTAAACTTCAAGCTATTACTCCTCTCGTTAACACTCGCCATCTTCTCCGCGACTTCTACCAATGCTTTAGGCTGGGTGTACCCTGACTGTCAGTTCGACAGTGAATGTAGACCTAACCAGGTTTGCTGCTACCACAGAGGGGTAAGCTCGAGCCTGTCTTTCTGCAAGCGCAAGAACTTGCTGACATGCTACGTAATCCAGACCCAAGGTCTCCCACCCGCCAAATGCATGTCGAAAAGAATGTGCTCTAGGATGTAGTGACAGCTGGCCTGTCATTCATGCAACCATATTGGGGTCCATCGACCCTTTAGCGCCCTTCAATGCTGGGCAGAAGAACAGAAAATCCAAACCGTAATACCCTTCAGGACACTCTGATCATCCCGATAAATTATTTCATTTCGAAAGCTAATTAGAACATCACTACATACACCAAAGGACGATTATCTTTAATCCAATCCTTCTCACCCATAGTGGAAAGCAATACAACTGCTGAGAAATGAAAAACAGAATAATATGCCCGCAGGTAAACGAGTCCAATGTCAACTCTCCCATATGTCGTCAGAATGCCGCCTGAGGTTGAAAGCATGCAGAAAGATCGATAAGCCAACCTAAAGCCATCGACCTCCAAATCCGATATATTTCGATAGTGTCGTAAACTCATCGCCGTCCTTTTGAATACCACGAAACCGGGGGCCGGAGCTAGCTCACACAGGGAAATACAATCTTCTAAGAATTAGAAGTCACCCAAGTCAATCTCGATAGACTCGAGGAGTTTCTTCTCAAATGCCATGGTGGTGTTTGCCGAAGGCAGTGGTCGAACCGGGGCATCAGATTTGTTGGAAGCTGCCGTAGAAGGGGTAGGTGTACCAGGCTGGGAGTTGGCAGCGGGAGTACCCGGTCTGTAAGATGGAGAGCATTCAGATTAACGACGACATCGTCTAGATCAGTCCAATTCGGCAAGTGACAACGCACCTCGTTGATGGTGTAGCCGCGTTGAACAACCGAGGCATTGTCTTCAACCTCGCACTAGGGTCGTACTTGGTATGCACCGCAGCGGCTGCTGCTGCGCCACCCTGGAGAGCCGCTTTCGCAGCCAATCCCCTCTCTTTCCTCCGTCTCTCGCTCTCCGCAATCTCAGCTCGCCTGACAGCGTCTAAGTTGGCCTTGCGATTTCTCTCGTTAACGCGACGCAAAACTTCATCTTTGTCGTCTGGGGCTCTCCGAGGAGGGGGTGCACCTGAGCCGTTAATTTCCGCTTCTAGCTCTGCAATTTTTTGCTCGATTTCTGCAGCTTCTTTGTGGTCTAGCCGCTTCAGGGCGAGAGACCGAATTTGGTTCAACCGTGATTTTTCCAGCACTAATTCAGCGGAACTTTTGGTTGCCTGCATTTCCTTCTTCTTTTTCAGCATGGCAGTGATGTCTTCATCTGTAAGAGGTTGAGATTCTAGTTTGCGCATCTCCTCCGCTTTCTTCTGGACTTCTTTCCTGGTGGGCAGCGGCACACCCTCTGTCTTGCATACACGCACGAGTCGATCGAATTCTTTCTACGCCATGATATGGGTCTCTGGTTCAATCCGAAAATAAAAAAGGTCTTGCACACCTGTGTAAGCTCAGCATTGGAAATTCGATCCATATTGAAATGTTTGGTAGATTTTCCATGCTTTAATTCGACCGCTATGTTTGTCATCCGGTCGTTTACCTTGTAAGGCTTCACAGGCTTGTCCGAAAGACCTGGAGTTGTCGAACAATGTTAAGTGACATAGGAAGCAAAGAGCTCATCCACTCACTCAAGATCTGGCACATCCGATAAACTGGCTCATTAATCTCATCGCTCCCATTTCCAATGAGATATCGAACCCAACCGTCTGTGTTAGGGAAGTTAATGTTGAATTCAAGTTAACCCAGCAGGGAGAAGCCGAACTTTTGACATAATTCTCAAACCATGGGGTCATACACCATTTCGCGGCCAGATCGCGAGTAAGACGGCATTTGTTGAAATCTTGTAATGTGGCAGGGGAGTTATCCTCCACTTCCTCTTCCTTCGGCTTCTACGCTGGAGGTCAACAGCCGAGAGCACAGACAGGGCGAATGTAACACACTTTGGCATGGTTCCCCAATAACCGTCTTTCCCTTTCCTCCTCCTGATCACTCTTCGTGAATTGTCCATCCTCCGATTCGTCGTCAGAGATATCCATATCTTGAGGGGATGATGACCGGCGGTGAGATGTCGGCGAAAGTTTAGCCTACCATTCATATTGGCTTCCGAAAGGTAAAAAGAATTGCATCAAACGTACTCGTTTACGGGATTCATCTTTAGCCTTTCTTTTGGCTTTCAGCTCATCCAACTTGCGTGTTTTCTCTTTGGTTGCGCCACGGGGATTGTGTTGTCCTGCACGAGAAAATGAGCTGAGAGAAAAGGAAGGGAGGCTGTTCACTAACGTTTCGCAGCTCTGGAAACACTATCGTCTTCTATGGCTAGGACGACACCGCCTCCACCTCCTCCACTCCTCTGCTGCTTGACCATCTGAGCCAAGACTTGCTTCTCCTGGAGCCGCTGCCTCTCTTCGATCCGTTCGGCGAGAATTTCTTCGCGTTTGATCTCGGGTAAGGACAATAAACTATTGTGCGGTGATTAGGATTCGACTCCAAAGGCCGTCTGCTGTAAACCCACCGCTGCTTGTCTTCTTCATCGATGTATTGGCCCTCATAGGGATATGGGTCAGACATTTCCTCTGACTGGACATCCTCCTCACTCTCGACTTCATGCTCGGAGTCGCTGTCCATAGAGCTGAATCCCCATGTTAACCCTCGGATATAACGCTGAGAGACCACCGACTCACCTCTTCCTCTTTCTCGAATTCGTTTTCCTCTTTCTTTCTTTGCGATCGGAAGCTCCGGCGAGCTCAAGGAGCTGGTCGTCAATATCATCTTCGAATTCAGACATCGTTATATAAATTAAAATCTAAGTCGTATGAGGTGGGTGTTCGGGGAGTAAAGACGCCTACGTGTTTTCACACCGTCAGTTCAACAGCAACTTGCCAAAGAACAATGGCGCTTACTTGTAATAATTAAGAATCCTGGAAGTTCAACCGTCTTCTGGGATTGTAGAACGTGGGGTATTAAGAAATGACTATGTACCAGATGTGAGGCGTGATGAATCCCAAAGTGTGGCAGTAGAAATGGGAATAATGGAAAAGGTAGACAGTGGTCGTTGAAGAAAGCAAAGTTGAGGCGTTCAGCACCGTGGTCGACCGTCGACCATCTGGCGGAACTCCCTCAAAAGGCCATCAATTCCACAGTCAGGTGATGCCGATCGGAAGCAATCTAATCTAATCGAAGGGTTGGAGGTAGTAGGAGACCGACTTCGATTCAACCACGAACTGACTTACCAGCTGGCAGGGACATCCGGTAGGTTTCGTCTGTGTTTTGCACAACTTTTCTTAATACGATGGACAGATCAAGCTGAAGGATGAATATTCTCATATACTCAGGTTCAGAAGTACATCCAACGTCCTTGGACAACACTCTCGCTTTGCTGAGTGCCATATCTCTACCCAACTATACAGTTCAGCCTCTTCCCAAAGCCTCTTTCATCAAGGAGCCATGGAATATAGGATGTAAACTCCTCGTCATCCCTTACCTGAACCCAGGATCTCAACGGACCGGGGAGCAAACTAAACCATTAGACATCTTCGGGCCTACACAAGTCAAACAGCTCAGGACTTTCGTCGAACAGGACGGCGGAGCCATACTTGGGTTTGGCTTAGGTGCCAAATGGGAAGAAACTAATATCTCTTCACTGGAGAAAACTATGTTCAGTCTCAACCTGGGCTTCGGAGGTGCATCGTCAGGGAGAGACGAAGACCTTAAAGAAATCCTCAAGTTCCAGGATAAAGTTTTGAACTCGTATATCATTCCCCAGGTTCACAGCAACACAGCTCAAGAAGACATTCCGGGGGAAACTGGGGTCGATGTTGCAGTTACGCAAGCGAACATCGTCGCCCCCGAATCACTTGAAAAAGTACCCTCCTTGTCTGTCGTCCGAGCTATCGGGAAGGGAAGCGTAGGACTCATACGGCCAACTCTAACGACGCCTTCCAATGAAATCCCTGAAGCTCTTACCGCTCTTGTTCACTCTACTATCATAGAACTAGGCCTTCAGCTGCCTCCGCTTCAGAAAGGTGCTGGAATCGCGTTATCCAGTACTGCTTCAGGTCCACCAAAATCGCTACCTCAATTCTTCACATCTATCCCATCTGTTAGCTCAGAGGAGCCTGCAAAATCCATTGTGTCCTCTGTTATTCATACTCTGTTCCCATCAAGCGACCCTCCTTCAACGGCCGCGCCCACTATTGACACTATCAAGGACACGGCCGATACATTCCTCTTCGCCGCTCTAGGATCGGATGGAGCTAACACAGCTCTCGAATCTTCTCGAAACGAAACGCTAGAGGAGCAAAAGGAGAAGGTTATTATTGTCTGCCCAGATGGTGTTCTCCCGCCGAAAGAGCTTACGCCCAAATTCGACATCGCTTTGTACTACGATGAACTCAGGAAACTCAAGAGTCTTGATCAAGCTAACCTCAGATTCCCCGTGGCGCCTGAATCAGCTCGAGGTAATTGGGACATAGGAGATGCAGTCATCTACGGAGAACGGGTAACTAGTACACAGAGTCTGCTTGATCGGTAGGCCGAAACCACTGACTCGTTTTCTTATTGCAATGAATGACTGACTTGCTTTAGAAACCCTCAGCTTTTGACATCCCTTCCAACACCCATCTTGTCCCTGGCTTCCCAGCAAGTCTCGGGAAGAGGGCGTGGAAAGAACGTCTGGCTCTCTCCAGACGGTTGCCTAATGTTCAGTCTCCTCTTGAGAATCGAGCTGGATCCTGGAGGAACGAAGAGTTCTAGTTCTTCGTTGAAAGGGGGAGGCAAGACGACAGAGACAGGCAAGACTAGTAAGACCAGCAAGACGACGGCCACTGGAGCTAAAACGACGGCCACTGGAGCGAAAACAACGGCCTCTGGGCCTGAGCTGAAGACAGCAGCCAGTGGAGCGAAAACCATAGCCTCCGGCCCCGAGCTGAAGACGACAGAATCAGCACAATCCGGTGAGCTCAAATCAACGTCGACTTCATCTTTGAAATCCGCGTCCACGTCCAAGACTACCGGGCTGCCAGCCTCCTTAAAGTCCACTAAACTGGGCACGACGAGTTACAGCGCCTCATCCCCTCAGATCCCAGCCTCATCACTGCCCCAATTACCCGCTTCGCGTTTGGTCTTCATCCAATATCTCTTTGCGCTTGCTGTTTCCGAAGCGTGCAGGCTGCCAGCCGTGTTGGGTCCGAACCTGGGCAAAAGAGTCAGGCTAAAATGGCCCAACGATATCTACCTCGATTTAAGTGATGAAGGAGTTGGCGAGAATCCCAAGAATTGGAGTCAGTTGAAGAAGATCGGAGGAGTGCTTGTCAACACCAACTTTGGAGCTGGGGGAAAGGTCGAGATTGTCATTGGTAAGGGCACCCACTTTAAGTTGGTACATGCAGGGCTCTAAATCTCTTCCTGCCTACAGGCTGTGGGCTTAACGTTCTGAACGAGCTTCCTATCACTTCCCTTGCCCAGCTGCGCAAGCAACTCTCGGGTGCTGGTGCAGCGAAAACTAAAGAGTTGAGCATGGAAAAGACTGCAGCAGCCATTATGACTGTCTTTGAAAGGATGTGGTCTCGTTTTATTCATGACCACGGGTCCTTCGCTCCCTTCGAAAATATATATTTGACCAATTGGTTGCATCAGTGCGTTCTTCTCTTTCCTACGTTGATCGTTTAACTGAATAATGCTACTTTCAAGGGATCAACAAGTGACATTGACAACCGTAGACCCACCTCAACCCGTCCGGATCGTTGGGATCACGCCCGATTATGGTTTGCTTCGAACGATCCCGGACAGCAGGTCTACTGTTCCAGGGGCGACCGTTGGAAGCGTCGGTCTGGGAGTTGCAAGCATGACGTCTTACTCCCGGTATGTGTACCCTGGAGGCGAACAGAAAGAGTACATCGATCTTCAACCGGACGGGAACAGCTTCGACTTGATGGCTGGGTTGATCAAAGCAAAGACGAATTGAGTGAGATTGGGATGAATCGTGAAAATAATAAATAGCATGCTGTAATTATACAACCCCAAGACGGGGAAATAGCAAATGGGGTTGAATCTTGACCAGAGGTTGCGGGAAGGAGTTAATCTTGCCTCTCCAAAAAGCCCACTCCACCGGCTCTTAGCTTGTTCACGAAGCTCTCATACCATTTCACAATGACACTCATCGGGATTGCTGCATCGCCTCCACCTGGTGACGCTCCCGTGAAGCTACTGAGGTAGTTGAAGAGATGTTTCACAATTTTCTCAGCGAGGACGACAACATCAGATGCTGCTGGTGGGTTTGTCAAAGCTGCAAAAGATAATCAGGGCGTTGACCAAACAGTGGAAGGAAAATGTGAATGCGTACCATTTGATAAGGCAGCATTTACTTGGCTGGCTGGGAGATTTGCCATCTGTTCTTGTATTGATGTAAGAGGTTCAATGGCCAGTCCGAGGATGGCAGTAACGTCACTTCCTTGCTGACCAAAACCTTGCTGCGAGAACACGTTCTGGGCGTTGGAATTTGGTGTTGAAGTAGAAGAGAATGTTCCACGGAGACGGAAGATTGCGGATGGTTTTTCATTAGAGAGCATCCCGAGGAGTTGGAAGCCTTTTCCAGGCCAGAAGAAGTGTACTGTTGCTCCATATCCTTCCGGGAAAGGGACTATACGCGATAACAAAGTCAATCGAGATGGACAATGCATTCCACAGATTCACGTACCTGTTCCCAGCAAGAACACACAAACGTGGTTTATTGAGCTCGCAAAAGGTAGCTCGAAGTACGCGTGTGTTTCATCGACTTGGGTGAGGTTCGTCTGGAGAAGACGTCCTGCTACACAGCATCCGAACATGCTTGTTATTATGATGTTAGATATTTGCGATCCAGTGGATAGAGCCTGCTACGCGTAAACTATCGCGTGTAAAGTCGCGTCTTGTGTCGCTAGACAAGTCCTGGAGACGATTATGGTGGAAGCGGATAGACTGATTTCAGAATCGGGATACAGACGTTCTGAAACAGTTAAGCATGCCAGCCACCGCGGCACTGGCCACCTTGACAGAACGCCGCGGAAACTTGTAGAACATCATAATTTGAAGTGAATTGTGGAAGCCAGATTTTCGTCACTTCACAGAGCAATGTCGACCAGGAGACTTGATTACAGCGTCTTTCCTTGCCCGCATACCAAGTTCCTAGGGAGTAGGATAAAAGAGATTCGGACGACGGGGAGCGTCAAACAGGGGAACAATTACCCACGCTCATCGGGTAATCTGTGCCCCTAAGTGTGTACGCGGCTGTTACGGTCTATCTTTGTTCTATGTAGAGCGACAGCCATGAAGCTTGAAGACCAGCAGATATAAGTCTAGAGCTGGGATTAAGAGCCTGGAGAAGAATGCAAACCCCCTGCTTTGCATTGCCCTGCTAGATTGATTATGAGCTGAAGAGTTTGAATACATTCCCCTGCTCTTTAATCAAAGGTATATATGACCGCCTAGGCGTCCACCCCTTATACATAGAAACCTGGTATATATGTCAGGGTCGATTCTGCTTCAAAACAGAAGGCCTTTCTGTGTGTATCGTCCAGGGTCAACGAGCTATTCAGATTGGCAAGATTTACCCACGATATATTATGACGATATTTACCGCGGCGGAGGCTGGTGGCCCTGGTGTCGCTTGAACTTCATCCACGATGGCCTGCCATCTGCTATCCCTGCCAACCGAGATTTTACTCTACACTCTGTCTGAACTCCCATATACAGACCTCTACCGCTGCCAGGCCGTCTGCAAGTCCCTACGATCTCTCATCAAAAACTCCAGCGAGCTTCAGTATTCAGTTGGCCTGCAAAAGGCAAGCTATGACGACGTCCCATCTTCGGTTGGCCTGCCCACAAAGTTAGCAAACCTGAAGAGCGCCCATGAATCATGGCAGCATCAAAGGGTCTGCTTTACCAAGCGCGTAGACGTCAAGCATTTCCCGTCTGGGATCTATGATCTTGCTGGGGGCGTCTATCTCCTGGGAGAAGGCGCAAGGCGCACCCTGTATTACATACAGCTGCCAGACACAGAAGAAGACACTCCAGAGTGGAAGGGCATCACTATGACCGAAAGCATCATCGACATGGGCCTGGCTGTGGATGAGCACGATCTCATCGCGGTGATTACGACGTGCGTCCTTTCTTTTTCTTTGATCTTGCAGACCAATGAGACTGACAATCTATGGAATAGCTCACCGATAGTTGATACCGATCCAGAGACATTCGAAATTGCTCTGCATCTTCTACAACTGTCTACCGGAGAGCCCCATCCGGAAGCAAAGAATCACAGGATCCTGGTACACAAGTCCCCCTTCGATCGGCCTGCAATTGGAATCGAAATCGTCGGGGGGAATCTCATTCTCATTCTGTCCTACTTCCGCCACAGGATAGATGACCGTCTGTTTGTATACGAATGGAAGACAGGCAAACTCAAGATGGTATGACCATTAGCTCTGCGGATCTTCTCCGGGACTCATTTTGCTCTCACCTTTCAGACTAATGTTGCACCACCCAAGTCATATTCAGGCCCCCTCTTCCTCACGGAACACACATTCCTTCTTCCAAACGCCAAAAAGGGTGTTCTCGAAGTCTGGGATATCCCCCGAGTTGCCGGCGAACCATCTCCGTCAGCCCCACGCTGCAACCTTGCGTTGCCTACCCTTGCTCCAGGACGAGTCTTCCTATCCATTGCATCTCGCGGTGAACCAAATCCGACAGGAGATTCCTCGCCACCAGGTTCCGTATTCAGACGTCGATCTTACCAAGCCAACGCAGAGAATGCCATCATGATATTCAACGTAACCGTCGAACCTGTACAACACAACCCTTTCAACCTTCCGATGGCCCACTCATATGCATTCTTCGTGCACCGAAAGAGTATCCTCAAAATTATTGAAGATATTCACAACGGAGGAGAGAGTTACTCTCTGAGTGATGAAGCAAATGCGACCAACTCCAGTTTACCGCCAACAAGGCTGCCTGTGGGGTCTCCGCCCATCGATATCCATTTCCCAACTTCGGGAACATCGGCCGATACGAAGACGCAAGGTACGGGCAACCTCGTCGTTCCTTGGACCGAGTGGGGTCCGTCTTGCACGAGATGGCTGGAAGGGGACAGGTTCTCTTCCAGATGGATCACAACCTCGGCCGGCCAGAGAGCTGTCCTTTCAGACAACCACGGCGGAGGCACCAGGGTTCTGGTGCTTGACTTTAATGAGTGGAACATCAAGAAGACCGCTTGGGAATTGACGCAAAAGAAAAACCAACGCGAGGAGGATGCCAATAAGGAGCAGTCGAAGGATAAAGGGAAGAGCGTAGACCCGGAAGAACATGGCAGACGCGACAGTTCTAGTACATTGGCGACTCCCACTTCTTCGTCAGTTCAACCGCAACTTGAAGAGATGCAAGGGGATGGTGAAGCTGTCCCTAATATTCATGACGCTCCAATGAGCGGCATACGGACCTCCTTATCGTCTGGAGAGTCTAATACTAGAGCAAGCACGCTTGGGTCCGCGCATGAAAGCGTCGAGGCACTTGCCAGCCACGCCGGGCCCAGCCCCGATTCGCCCGGTTTCGTCCATTTCGAAGTTGATTTTAACAACGGGCACGACAATGCCATGGAGTGGCAGGAGATTGAGGACGACGACGGAGGGGAGGAATGGGAAGATATGGATGAAGACGCCGATGATGAGATGGAAGTCGGATTCGGGGACGAGGCCGAAGAGGAAGATCAAGAGGACGGTGAAGAAGAAGATAATGATGCTGCGCCGTTTACCATGCTTGATCTCCAGAACCTTCCTCCGGGACTTATGACGATACTGTTCGGTCCTAATGGTGCCGTCTTGACGCAGCACATCCAAAACTTGCAGCAGGCAGCTGCTCCTGCGGGGAACAATGGTGGTGGAGGAGCGGGAACGGGAGCAGGACAGTTGGGCCATCTAGGTGCAGTAGTCGGCCCACCTACCACCTCGATGCCGGGTGGATGGGACGAGCCCGATGGCGAAACGGAAATCCCAGAGCAAATCGACGAGGACGAGGGCGACGGCAACGAACAGCACCGTGTCCGGACCTCAGTCATCTTCCAAACCACCCACGTCGACAAGATCGGGCGATCCTTTGAATCGCCTATCGAGTCGCGCCTGCCGTTCGTACAGTACCTGACTTTCCATCAGCCAGTTTATGACGGTGTGTTGATGGACGAAGAGAGGTTGTTAGGAATTGTGGTGAGTTCTTTTTTTGGTGTACCATTTTTGTGGCGTTGGTGGCTTATTTTTTTCGGTCTAGACGAATCAGGCCGATACAATTCGGAGGGTCGATATACAGTATTTTGGTTGAAGATGAAGCGCAAGTTCATCTGATTCCTCCTGTTCTTACCGAGTCCTGCTTGCTTACAAGCAAGCCTCAAAGCCTTGTGTCACGCAAGGCCATATAACCTTCGTATCTCAATAAGCGACTGTGGCCAAAGACGCTACCAAGAATTACTCGGGCACGATCCTTTTGTCGAGAGTCCTTGAATGTGTGAAAGGACGCTTTGCATGGACCTGATTTTAGGCTGAAGCTGGCATCCAAAATCATTACACACACTGCTTCTATTTTTGTCATGTAACTAGTATACTACGCTTGCAATGGTTTAGCAGAATTTCATTTGGTCTATAACCGACTAACCTACCTTGTACCTTAATGCAATGCTCCATTCCTCCACTCTCAGTAATTGTATGAAATCAAGACTTCATATAAAGGTATCTGTCAAACGATAACATAATAGAAATGTACACAGACAGAAAAAAAAAAGTTCCTCCTCTTCAGTGTAGTTGGATAGATAGTCGATAGATATACATGCATGTTCAAAATTAGAAGTAGTAAAAACCTGCCTTTCCTCTGCTCGGGACGTCTACAAGATACGAATGGCGAGTCTCTGTCATGTAGGATGTGTTCGGTGCGGTATAATGGATGGTGGAGGGTGAGATCGTCTATTGCTGACGAGCAGCCAACTTCTGTTGCAACTTGGCCTGTAAAAGGATTAGGAACTGAAAAAACCAAATATAATGAATGCAAAGACTCACGTTAACAGCGTCCATGTAGACGTTGGTGACGACCCAGTGTTCCCTCTTCAAGTTCTTTCCGTGAATGGCGAAGGCCAAGTCCTTGGTCATGACACCGTCCTTGTCGATAACCTCAACGCAAGCCAACTCGAGGTCTTCGCAGAAGCTCTTCAAGGCGGTGTTGTTATCGAGCTTGGCACGGTGCAAGAGACCACGGGTCCAGGCGAAGATGGAGGCCACGGGGTTGGTGGAGGTCTCGTTGCCCTTTTGGTACTCGCGGTAGTGGCGGGTGACGGTTCCATGGGCAGCCTCGGACTCGATGATCTTGCCGTCGGGGGTAAGCAGCTCGGAGGTCATCATTCCCAAGCTTCCGAAACCTTGGGCGAGAATGTCGGACTGGACGTCGCCGTCGTAGTTCTTGCAAGCCCAGACGAAGCCTCCTGAGGACTTGATGGCTTGGGCAACCATGTCGTCGATCAGTCGGTGCTCGTAGTAGATACCGAGCTTCTCGAACTCGGCCTTGTAGGTACTGTGTTATTCGTGGATTAGACGCTTGCAAGAGAAAGAGGGACCGGCAAACGTACGTATCGTAGATTTCTTGGAAGATGTCCTTGAATCGACCATCGTATCGCTTAAGGATGGTGTTCTTGGTGGACATGAACTACAATTCCATGGTAAGAACGGTCCTTACTTGTACAAGTAGAGAAACTTACGAGAGGGATCTGCTTGGCCAAAGCCATTTTGAAGGATGCGTGGGCGAAGCCGGTAATGGACTGACGAATAATTTAGTAAGAGTAGCTATAAGATATAAGGGTTGGACATACTTCGTCAGTGTTGTACATGCTCAGGGCGACACCAGGTCCCTTGAAGTCATACACGTTCAATTCGGTGGGAGCGGATCCATCCACAGGGGTGTAAACCAACTTGAGGTTACCAGGACCTGGAACGACATAGTCGGTGGATCGGTACTAGACGAGATATCAACAAGTGTCCTAAGTCCTTAGAATAACGAAAGTACTGACTTGGTCACCGAAGGCGTGTCGTCCAATGACAATGGGCTTGACCCATCCGGGAACGGGCTTGGGAACTCGCTCGAGGATGATCGGCTCACGGAAGACGGTGCCTCCGAGGATGTTACGGATCTGCGGGGCGGGTTAGGACGGAACCCTAGAAGGGTAAAAAGTCGGGAGAACGCACTGTGCCATTGGGACTCTTCCACATCTCCTTCAACTTGAACTCCTCGACACGAGCCTCATCGGGGGTGATGGTAGCACATTTAATTCCGACTTGGTACTTGATGATAGCGTTTGCGGCATCAACGGTGACTTGGTCATTGGTCTTTGGACAGTCTATGAGTTGAGGTATATAGAAAATGCACCTATAAACGTACCTGGTCCCGGTATTCCAAACCCAAGTCGTAATACTTGATGTCGAGGTCGAGGTAAGGAAGAATGAGCTGGAGAGACGATCAAAATTGTACCCGACCTCAAATCAGACAGGCCGACATACTTCTTCACGAATCTTCTTCCAGATGATCCTGGTCATCTCATCTCCATCGAGCTCAACGACGGGATTTTGGACGACGATCTTGTTGAAGTTGGTGGCGGACATCTTGTCCTCTGGGAATGAACGGCATATCAGATACGGGCTATGGATATATACGAGAAAAAGCGGAGCAACGGAATAGACGGATACGCGGTGCAATGATCACGCAAGGATAAGGAGGCCCAGCATGTGGGTTCCAAAGAGACCATCAAGCTGGCCGCCCTTCCAAGGCCGTTCGTGGAGAAATCCCGATTCGACTCACGGTTCAAAGCGAAGCTAGTTGCGAAGAGTCGCATGCTGGACTGGATGGGAGTAGCGTACGGGAAGTGTGCAAGCTGGGGACGAGGACCGAGTCTCAGTGAACGAGGCCCACGAGCACAAATAAATGCACGACTGGAAGCCGAAAAATATCGCAAATGACGAGGACTCTGCATCTTGGATCAACTTTTATGTTTGCTCTTCCCTTTTGGTGATCGCCACGGACGGTGTGGAGAGAAAAAAAAAGAGCGAATGCCGAAAGGACTCCCGTTGGAGGCTGATGTTGAGGTTGCTGAGTGAAGCGGCGGGACCAACTATTTGCCGGACCCTAGCTGTCGCTATCTGATATCTGAGCGGGTCGCAAGCAGTTCTCTGCTCGCCGTCTGTCTCACCGTGCTCGTCGTGGTGGTCCGCAAGAAAGGCGTTGGACTGTGTGAACTCTGTTCACACTGTCATTTTGCTCATTCCCAGTTCTCACCTTCCTGTCATCGTCAAGTTCACCGAATCTATGCCGCGACAGGGGTCATTACGCCTCAATATGTTATCCGGAGCTATTCCGACCCATAAAGAGCACTGCGAATAGGCGAGAACTCTTCCTGAGCTAACTACGAACGGACGATTCTCTCTACCCCCGAAGATCCGAGTGCATAGCACCTCGGGCAATGTCGCATACTCCATGCTTCGTTGCGCAGGCGAATAGTCCAAGCCAGGTATCGTGACCAACGGCGCGAGGTGGCTCATTCTTCCACCATCACGGCTGACCATCCCATGTATAAGCTTTCATCATATCGAAGAAAGATCCCATTTGGCTCTGACGTTCGCTTAGCCTGGTCGAGGCTATCACACTCCATCTTCGCAACAGAGAACACAAGTATCTACTCTAATAGATTGTAGACCGCATGTCTAGTTTGATACAACCTCGTCTCTAATAACTTACCACTGTCTTCCTTAAAACGATCCCAACACCAACCGCACCACCAACCGTGGTAAGCAAAATCGCCCAAATGACAACTGCAAAGGGTTCTTCTGTCGTAATGACCGACCCATTGACAGTAGTCTCTGTAAGCAAGGGACGGGCCAACTGGGCAACAATAAGCGCAATCTCCCCTCGCGCAACCATGGCAAGACCCAGGAAGAGAGCTTGTGACCTATGGTCCGGCGGAGATGAACCAGCGGAATTCATTGGTAAAACTCCGAGATTCGCATTCGCTACTTTATTGTGCCTTTCGTCTTCGCGTTGTCGATCGAGGGATACATCCACCTTTGCAGCAGAACGGCGGTCGTCCGGCCACACTAAAATCCAGACACCCGTTCCCACTTTCCCCAGGACCATCAAGAGGGAATAGACAATCCCTTTCCAGATGACTGCATGCGAAGACACTGTTGCTCCTGCTTGAATTTTGATGGTAAATAGGTTCTGAACCGGCAAAGAGGCTCCAATTGACGCGAAGAACAATGGTGACAAAAGGTTCGTAAGGAGCGGGTTGATGGTTTTGGTAAAGGAAGAGGCGATGGGATGCTGAAAGGTTTCGGAAGTTAGTGTCACAGAGCCTGTTCCGCCCTCAGCGTTCTCGTTCGTTGTGTCATTCTGGCCTTTTTGGGTTGGGTTGCGAGAGATTACTGTCTGACCGGAATCAAAACGTGGATCCAAGGAAGTTGATTCGAATGCTGGGAGAGGCGAGCCTGTACTGGAGTGTTTGGGCTCCAAAGCGGTAGGTTCAAAGACGTAGGAGAGGAACGTCCCAGCAAGGTATGCTCCGTACAGTTCGCTCGTGCCGGCATAGTGAGACCCTGCCACGAACGCAGTCAGGGTAGAGACGATAACGAATAGGTAGATTCGAAGGCCTCCGATCTTCACCCGCGCTAAAAGCCTCGGGACACGTCCTTGAACCCATTCTGAGCGACTGATATAACGTCGCAATCCTCGTTGGCAGCCAACCGCCGCGACGGGAGTGAAGAACGTGAAAGCCAGTGACACGAGAATAGGTCGCACAATGGTAGACCAATGAATCGGTCCATCCGAGTCTGAGCCTAGGTTCGCGACGATCCCTGCAATCACCAATCCCACAACGTCATCTGCCAGGGCGGCGGTCATTAGCACCACACCGACTCTCTGCACCTTCATCTTATCATTGAGCAAGGCGATGGTTGTGCCGAGGGAAGTCGAACACAGCGCTGCTCCGGCTCCAAAGGCTTGTAAGACTGTATATCCATAGCCTGCATAAAGCAGGCCGAAGCTCAGGGCAAAGGGAAGTGCTATGCCAGTTATAGCTACAGCCATCGACAACGCCAGGGTTGAAGGGTTGAGGAGGAGTGAGAGCGGAGTTGTTAGACCCGCTTCGAAGACGAGGAGAATTAGGCCGATGTAGCCTATTAGCACGAATGTCGAGAGTATTTCGGGTGTGAGGAGGTCACCAACATGAGGACTGGCCCATATGATCCCCAAGAGTAGAGAACCGAGGAGGTGGGTGTTGGTGACAACTTCAGAGATGTGCTCTGCTACCCTGAGAAGGTAGAGAAAGCTCGCTGTTGATAAGAGGACTGGCAGCTTTGGAACTGCATAGTTTTCTGCGGTTGAAGTGATCATTATTATCAGCCTTTTGGAGGGTGAAGTAGATTAGGAAATTTCAGGATGACTTCCATGAAGAACTGTGGATAAAAAGTGTTTAGCACAGCGATTTCGGCTCTCTTGAAGCAAAGCTTACAAGCAGATAGAAGACTTCAGCACGGCGACTGGGATATGGGTTAAATGAAGAGATGAATGTGGGACGAACAAACAAATTTTGATAGGAGAGTGAACGAGTCTTGGCGCCGCTCATCGCTCCTACCACATTTCCTTCAGGGCATATCCTCCTAATTCCAAGACCTTAATAACCTCTTACGGCGCTGCTCACATGTGCACGCAACCCAGCCCAGTCGCTTTTTTGCATCAATTTCGGCGCTTACCACTTTTTCGGTTGGCTACAGTCTGTCTAATCATACGATTACTCATCTAGCGTCAACAGGGTTCTCCTCAGCCGTGTATGTAGAGCCCAATCTATCTCTGCGGCCTTCGCGGATTGAGGGCTTCGATGCATGGCAGTTGGACTTGGACAGATCTTGAGCACAGTTATTTACGTGGCCGGAGCGAGGGTGTGAGAGCGCTCTCGCTTCTTTCGCGGTGTGAATAGCGACCTTATGGCGGGCGGCGGTGTCAATAATGCGAACAGCAGTGTCACGGAAGGCGGGCCTCCTCCTCCAGCTCAGACTTGCGCGTCTGGCGTTCAACGTTCAGGGCTCGATAAACCGACGGTTTCTCATTGTTCCCTAGCGTCGCCATGGCGGTTCATAAGGGATCATATCGCCTGTCAGGGGCTTAGGGAGCCGCTCGTTCCCGCCAGGCCATTGGTATTTCCACAAAAGGCTAGACAGGTTCCGCTTCTGATGGGGAAATCGCTGGCTGGAGCCATTGGCTAAAGCCCCGACGTCCCTGAGAACTTTTGATTACAACTTTCTACCTTTTACGAGATGGCTTGAGCTCGGTGGACAGCTGTGGACGGCGCATTGAATTTTTCTTTGACTTGACTTGAGGCTACGGGCTGCGTGCCAGCTGTTAATCAGTGCGTCTTTCAATATCGGAACGGACTTCTGAACCACTGACACCTTTACACGACAGCTCCTCACACCACACATGCCCCCTCTTTAGCCAACTGTCCATTCGTCTTCCACTGCACCGAACATGTTGCTGGAATTTATCCCCCCGTCCCCAACCCTTCCATCCTTTCGCTTGTTCATCGACTTTGCCGACTTTACACATGGCCATCCGAACCCCCTGGCTTGGACTTCTCAACTCTCGACGTTGCTCCAACATGAACTCGACTTGCCGAGGTCAATGCATATGTTTGACAAGGCTGTCGGTCTCACCACCCTCCTTGAATCCGTCAGCTTCGACCTCCGCAGTGCGGCGCGAAATACTACTGGTGATGATGGTTCGGCTTTCACGAACGTGAGGTGTGAATTCGTGGATGGAAATATAGTGGAATGGGCCATTCCGCTTGATTCTACCAACTGGGATTTCGATGGTGACAGCACCTCGTCCTCTCCATTTTTCAAAACACTGCAGACAATTCTGAAGGACGTGGACTCTCTACGTTTGGAGGAGGAAAGAGCCAAACTCGCTGTACAGTACGAACGACAGCAGTTGCAGCGACAGAACTCTGTAGGCGTTGCCTCGTCTACATCGTCTTCGGTTGGTCCCAGTCTTGCAAGGCGTTTCACGGTTGGAGTGATGCGTCACTCAAACTCTATGCCCTCTATGTCCTCTGAGGTTCCTATTGCAAAATCGCACAAACGCCAACGGTCTTTCCTCCGAGGTATTGTTAGCGCTGTCGGGTGAGTTGCTGTCAACCTTTCTAGTAGACTTGTATTGACTGGTTTACATAGTTCAATAGTTAGCAGCAAAGACAGCACTAACAACCGGCCCCTTAATCGGCCGTTCACGGCGACATCTTCTAACTCAGGGCAGAGCCGCCCCTTGTCCCTGCAACTTTCAGGTGCAGAGAATTCTGAAACGAAGCAAAGCCCCTCCAACTCTCTCCGATCAAATCTTCCCCACCACAATCCTCAGCTAGACCAACAACAGGAGGAACCATTCATCTCTTCGTCGACACATCAAGCTCGGGCACAATTTCACCGCGAACGCGTACGCTCCGGACTTGTTGATGCTTATCGACGCTTTGTTCTGGCTGGGCTGGCTGCAGGGGTATCTTCGTCGTCTGCCGTGTTTCTTACAGCTTCCGTCATTGAAGAGAGCAACTCCGTTCCTGAATCTGTTGATGAGGACGACGACGACGACGACTTGTCGACCGTGGACGACACCTCTAGTGAAGCTAGTGAAGGGGAAGAACCCAAAGTGGAGGAGAAATCGCATGTCGGCAGGGATGCTTCAAGTGGTCGAAAGCGTCGGCCTCCAACACCCTCTGTCCCAGCGCCTAATACATCCTCGACGCGTCGTATCCATTCCCGAGCCAACTCGAACGCTACGTCCTCCAGTTATGCTTCTTCCAGAGATCCGTATGCTCCTGGCAAGCGCGAGCTCTACTCGTACTATTCCTGGGTACTGAAGAGCATGTTGAGGAGGACCGAGGAGGAGATGGAGAAAATCTTGAAGGAGTGCGAAGAAGAGAGGAAGAGGGAGATAGAACAAGAACGGCTGGAAGAAGAGAGGGAACGAATAAGGCAAGAGCTATTCCGTGACGACAATGGAGGAGCTTCGTTGGCGAATGACGCTCGACCGAGTAGTGCGACTCCAGCCTTGAAAAGGTCTCCGTCGAAACTCTTCAAAAAGCGCTCAGAGTCGGTTTCCTTTGGGACTTCACCGGCTCCGTCCAAGTTCAGTTTGGGTAACTTTATGAAGCGAAAAAAACTAGCTCCAATCCAGGGTTCGAATCACAGTGCTCCAACGCCAAATTCAAGTCCAGTTTCTCCTATTTTTGTGCCAGTATCCGAACCCCCTACCCCAACGTCGTTTTCCTCTACACCTACACCTTCTCCACGACGCCTAGTGCATTTTGCCCTCGCTGCCGACTCAGATGATCTGCTGAGCCCACATGACGTTCACGACGACAGTGGGAGGTTCAGTCCTACTACAATGGATGTCCCGAGTTCGTTTTCGGACAGTGATAGCGATGAAGGCGACGATCGTCGGGGAGAGGTAGATGTCCTTCCTGTGCCGGCCGGTGATCTTGCTGTCGAATCGTCTGTGGCTTCCTCAACTCGTTCCGAGTGGAGATCAAGCACGACGTCCTCCACTTCAACTTCAACCACTTCGAGTTCAGGGCATAGCAGCGAGGCGGCCACGAACGACACGGTTGATACTGCTGTTACCACGCCCTCGTCGTCCCCGCCTCTCCCTAGCCTTCCTTATACGGGGCCTGAGGGTCAGAGTCTGGAGCAGAAGGGTGCGTCAGCGCAAGAGGCTGAAGCGGCAGGTGGGGACGAGGTGATACAGTACGGATACGCCGTTACTTGTGACGAGGCTATTAGCGTTGAAGAGGGCTGTGAAGTTCCGTTCATCCAGACTTCGGTTGCTCTTGTTAACAAGGACGCTGCTTCATCTAAAGAAGAGGTTGAATGCGCCGCGTTCCCGGTTGGTATTGAACGAGAGGATTACTCCTCTGACGCCAGCACGATATTGCCAGTGTTTTCTCTCCAACAACCGATAGAAGCTTCTGAGGCTGATATTCCATCTCGACTCGAGTCCAACTTATACACGTCCTCATCCCGACTCAACCTCAAGCCTACTAAACCTTTCATTCTCCCTGCGTCATACAATCGTCTGTTGGACTTGACACACAAGTTGCGCTCACTCCTGATCCACGCGACTCTCTCCTCTCAAGCAATAAAGGAAGAAGAGGAGAAGAACATGCAGTTGCTCGAAGTCAGGGGCAAACGGAGAGCATGGAGTAATGGGGCGTATGTTAGGGGTGTCAGGAATGGGAACTCTAGTTCGGGTCACAGGAGGATGGAGATCTTGGTTCATGCCAAGGAACGTGCGGCTATCAGGAAGAGAGAATGGGAAACGAGAATGAGGAGTGAGAAGAGGAAGAAACGAAGGACGGGCAAGGGATGGGAAGGCGAAGAAGAGGGAAGCCGTGAATCCTTTTCGCAGAATATCAACAGGGAGCTCCCTGCGCTCCCTGTTCTGGCACTTTCAGCACCGTTCCGAAGCTCACCTCTTTCTTCGTTCGTGTACACAGCAGAGGAAAAGGAAGAGGAGGGGTTGGTGTATGTGTGCCCGGTGAAGGAACAGACTGTTTTCTATAGGTTCCTGACCCCACTGTCATCTGCCGAAGGCGGAATTGGCATTATCACAGGTAGCACGTCCTCTTCATGTAGGAGGCGGCTCAACATGGATGGGCTCGATAGAAGCGTCGTCAGCACAAGGGAGTTGCGCGTTCGGAGGAGCCATGGATTCGCATACACCGAAGATGGTTTTATCGAATATGCTGGTGGAACAGTCGACGAAAACGGGTTCCTCTATCATGACGATGCGGGACGCTTCGACAACTTGGAGGGAAGAGGAAGGGATTTCCCTTCGGACCCTTTCCTTCATGACGATGAGGACGATGGTATCGAATGGCAGTCTTCTGTTCAGGTCGTTGAACATCGGTCCGTCTCGCCTCCCCTACCGCTTTCGCCTACCTCGATGGATGCTTTGATACCTCCACGACCACATTCCCTCCCAGGAAGTCACTCATTGGGATCGAGTCTTTCACCTGTGAGTGAGGAAGAGGATTTCGATGATCATGAAGAGCGTGGAGGACCAAAACGAGCATCAGACCTAGGCTTGTCTCTAGGGAGCGGACAAAGCGTGTCGATGAATTCAAGTGGGTCTTCACCCAACAGTGATGACGACGAAGACGAATTTGAATTTGACCGACTTCGGATGCCGAGAGATGCGAATCTGCGTTCACTCGGAGGGGAGGAAGAGGAGAGAGATGATGATGATGACGACGACGACGACGACGAAGAATTCTTTGCTGATATAACGCATATTACCCATTTTGCGGATGGCATTGAAGATGGCCTCGGGAGGTGTGTGCAAGCTCAGGAAGCGCGAGGAAAGGGTCGACTTGGACAAGGCTCTGATGACGTTTCTATCCACCATCGTCAACGCAAGAGGAGGGTGCACAGTGGTGCGACCGAAATACCAGACGAAGAGCGCCCTTCTCCTGTACCTTCCGATGGAGGCAGCAGTGGATCGAAGAGCGAGGGTGAGAGGGCTAACATTCCACTATATCCTTCCAGCGAGGGCCGGCCTCGAAATCATCGACGTCAATGGCAAGCACTGTCGCTGGATCCATCTGTAGCTGATGTGCAGCACTCTGACGAGTCTGACTCTGCGTCTCCTGTTTCATCTGCATTCGAAGCAAGTGAGGAAGAAGACGAGACCGGTCGTGGCGTTAGAGTATCTCTCGAAGTCGAGCGCCCAACGCCTATCAGACCAAGTGGTGCCAAATTGCAACTCAGGACCAGGACCCGCAGTATGTATACATACAAGCGGCTGTCGCCTATTTCTCCAAGCAGAAATCGCCTACCCTCTTCGCCTATCTTGGGTCGCCGGGTAGTTTCTGCCCCTGTACCTTTGGAGCCCAGTCAGTCGGCAGATCGACCAGTTGATGTCTATCGACAGCCATATGTGCCGTACAGCAAGACAGATATCAACCCCAGTGGAGTGATGTCGGGAAGCTCAGCATCCCTGACGCAAGATAGTCTGCTGTGCCAGCCTATTCGATTCAGCCATTCTGCGACCTTGTCCCGGGCGAGCTACGACCTGAAAGCTCCTACAGTCAAGTTGGTTACGAAGAGACTTAGTGCTTTGCCGCCTCCTCCTTCACCACCTTTATTAATGCCTTCCACACCGCGACTGAGGATCAGTGTGCAGTCGAAAGAGTGTGAACGAGTTGGCATGCCTGATGTGCCACGGAGTCCAAGTCCGACTTCCCCTCCTACTTCGCGATCACCTTCCCCACCTCTGCTTTCCCCGACGGCGAGCTTGGGTGAATCTATCATGTCAACTCAGACGTCGTCCTCAGCTGGACCTGTCACTCCCACGTTGAATGTCCCTTCCTATTTCCCGCCTGTTCAAACCGCAGAAGACGTTGCCGAGAAATTGGACATTAATCAAACGGCATGGAACACTACTCCGGATCTGCAGAAAGCTTCGCCTGAGTTCCCCTTCCGAGTCGATGAGGGGCTTGCAATTGTCATGAATCCAGATGTAGGTGGAGGTGAAGAGTTTACGCTTGCGATGGATGTTCAGCGGGACCGGAGAAAGCATAGCCACCATCAAGCCAAGAGGCAAAGGGCGAAGGTGGATGAAGTTGTTCCGCAGGCTAAGATCTTAAGTGGAACTCCTCCAGCGACTGCGGCAGCCTCTTTGTCTATCTTTGGCCTGGGGAACGTGTTCAGTCCCCTTCCTTCCAACTCCTCTGTTCCCGTTGTTGTAAAAGGAACGACGACAACCAAGTCAGCCATGCGTCGTAAAGGAGTCGATATCGCATTCTTCGATCCTCCTTCACCGTCCAGCGGGACCATAGGCTATTGACCTAGTTCATAGCAAATCCTTTAGGTTTGTCCGGAAATGACATTTTCAATATCAAAACTCTAATCTCTTGTTTGATAGGCTTTGCTACTGCTCCCGCTTCCGCTCTTTCCCATCAAAAAACAACGAGGTGACTCATAGCAGCACCTTATCATAGAAGACCCCGGCCGCAAGTCGAGGCATGTTTCCTGCTTTTTCTCGATTCCTTTCACGTTGTAGCCATTATAATCATTGTCTCGGAGAATACCCTCATTACGTACTTTCCTTTTCATCTTGCATCACCTCATCGACTTTCCTGATCCATATAATTATTTCATCTTCTTGCATCGTTCCTGTATCTCTTATCTTTATACGCTTCGCATTGCTTTCATTTCATTTGCTCTCGATTTCGGCCTTCATTTACTCTCTTCGCATTCCTTTCGATATGGATCTAATTGCCGACCTTGCACGCTCTTTCCTTCCGTGTTATTCATATATCCACCAAAGACTCACAATCCTTCAAGTTCTCGCCCTTTATGGGTTATTACCTTCAAATACCCTATCTTCCTATACACCTGTCTCGCTAGATATTAATGTCCATCCATCATACCCCATACAGCGGAAAGCCCTAGATGTATCCCTACTCTTCCAATTTATCTGCGTTGATCATATTTCGATACCAGCAATAGTCTTTGGCTTGTATTGAGGAAAAAGTCCCCGGCATCGCTCTACAGCAGCATCGTCTAAAGCGCAGAGAAATTCCGGTTCCATACGAAGGACATAAATTGCTGTATGGAGATGAACAATGTTTGCGACTACGTCAGCATTACAGTAAGCGCGTGGGACTCAGGGGCTGTCACGAATTCTGCATCCATAAATTCGTTGTCGCATTGCTCAGCAATCAGTTACCTCAGGTTTGTCCTGAACCACCACGATGCCCCAAACGACTCCTGCCTGGCACGCTAAGGTTACTGATAAAAGGCGACGTCTACGAGCTGCAATTCCGAAAGAATGGATCATTCCCGACGATCAACTGCCTTCTGCGGACGTCCTCAATGTTATGTCGTTTCCGGAGCGTTTATTGACCGAGCAGGAGCTAGAGATAACCAACCTTGTCAAAGTAGAAGAAAGTAAAGGGTTCGACGGAGTGCATGCACTTCTCCAGAAGATGAAGGAAGGAACATGGTCTGCCGTCGAAGTCACTAGTGCCTATGCCAAGAGGGCGGTCATCGCCCACCAATTGGTGAGTGTGCTACTTTGTGTATTATACTCGAGCTACCTTCTCAAATACCTGCGCGAAAGGTCAACTGCTTGACAGAGATTTTCATTGATGATGCTCTCGAGCAAGCGAGGAAATTAGACGACCATTTGAAACGAACAGGAACGGTCGTCGGTCCTCTACATGGTATGTGACTTGAACTACCCTGGACCATAACTCGGTGTCCCTGAAGCATATGGAACAGGGCTTCCTGTCTCGCTCAAAGATCAGATTAATGTGAAAGGAATCGAATCATCCATGGGTACGGACTCACGCATGCTTCGCGAATCCTTGATCTGACAGGCTGTATTAGGTTATGTCTCCTGGATTGGTGAATTTGAAGATAAGAATGCGGTTTTGGTCGATATTCTGCTGTCTTTAGGAGCTGTTCCGTTCGTTAAGACCAATGTCCCTCAAACTCTCATGGTAAAGTCCTATTCTCTGTTCTGCACCGGGTTGATGATTGGAACGGCGATTACACAGTGGAACGAGACGTTTAACCATGTTTTTGGAAGAACTGTAAATCCTTACAACCGCTCTTTAACGTCGGGAGGATCGTCTGGTGGAGAAGGCGCACTCGTCGGTATGGTTATATTCCTTCTCGAAATGCGGTTGACTGAGTGCAATCTCAAGCTATGGGAGGAAGCCCGCTAGGTACGTCTCAGCCTTCTTTCTTGGTGATTTTCATTCATAATTATTTCATTCCGCCCAGGTATCGGCTCCGATATTGGAGGGTAAGCTTGTCTAGGCTTGTCTTGTATTGAATGAAGAACACCGTGTAAATATCGTTTGACAGCTCCATTCGTACTCCATCGGCATTCTGCGGAATTTACGGCTTGCGTCCTTCCTACAATCGTATTCCATATGCCAATTGTAGAAACTCACTTGAAGGGCAAGACTCCGCTCCGTCAGTCCTGGGACCTATGACGCCTGGAATTTCGGTCATCAAGCTGTTTATGCAAGGCGTCATCGGGCAAAAGCCCTGGCTAAAGGATCCTCTCGTTGTTCGCAAACCTTGGATTGAAGATGAATACCGTCTGAGCGAGCATGGGTATGGAAAGCAGCTTTGTTTCGCTGTCCTTTGGCACGATGAGGTCATTATGCCTCATCCGCCGATAACAAGAGGGCTGCTGGAGGTAAAAGAGGCTCTTCTCGCCGCTGGACATAAAGGTCAGAGTTTGTGGTCACTTTAATAGGCGGTGACCATACTCACCCTATTGATCAAAGTTGTGGACTGGAAGCCGAAGCGACACTATGAACTATGGAAAGTCCTTGTAAGTTTCCTTCAGTGGTAAATAGAAGAGGAGAGTAAAAAATGTTGGCAGGCAGATATATGGGCCGCAGGGTCGGCCGAAGACTATGAGACTGTGTGTGCCGTTGCCAAAGAGCCAATATTGTCGAGTATGACGGTAGAGGAGGAGCTGAGGTCGGTGAATGAAGAAATTTCCAAACCACCTGGGGAAACGCAAATATCAGCTTATCAGCTTTGGCAACTCCACAAGAAGAAGCGAGACTTGCGCCAGGAGTACCTGGATTGGTGGGAAGCGAGCGAAGAATGGGCTCAAACAGGTACAGGAAGACCCGTCGACGCGATTATAAGCCCAGTAGCTCCCTATGCAGCGGCGCCACACGGAGAGCATAAGTAAGCTGAACATCCCGTTCTCGACTTCAATCTCTCATGATCATGTCAGTCGTGCCAGCTATGTCATGGCATGGAACACGCTTGACTATCCCGCCCTCGTTGTTCCTGTCTCAACTGTGGACCCAATTAAAGACGCCAAATCGAAGCAAATTGCGCATGAATTCTTCAATGAGTTTGATCGGGCCAATTACGAAAGCTGTAAGAATTTCTTCCATCCCTCCAGATCAGTTCGGTAACCAGGTATGCCAAAGATGATCCACAGGTTTTCAAAGATGCTCCGATCAGTATCCAGGTTGTTGGAAGGACCTTGGAGGAAGAAGCCGTCATTGGTATGGCTGAAATCGTAGATAGAGCGCTTAGAAATCATAAAGCATAAGATACACGATCTGTATTTCTGTCTCGACTGGCGGAGTGATTTGAACGGGGGCGGCAATAAATATAAACAGTGATTAGTGGTAATAGTGGTAAAATGTGAAGGAGAGATAAGATTAGATCCGGATTTACCGGTGGCAGAAATGGCACCGTTCCTAAAAGGTGCAAACTTAATCTTGGCTGTTTCTCGCGCACGCACCACCTCATCTTTCAACGGCGGTTTGTTGTCCTCCACACATATTCTTACCTGACCGTCGCCAATTCCATCGTCCTCGTCGTTCTACACGTCGTCCGCAGGCTGTATAATGCCTGGCTCATCTCTCTCTCTCGACTCTCTCAGTTCTCCTTCACCTTCACCCTCTCCACCACCACAACCAGCGAGCCAGGCTCAGGGCAGATCCACTGCTTCTACCAGCAGAGCACCCCTTTCAACTTCTGAGAGCAACCAAGCATCCAACAGTGCACCTGCTGGCTTGGACTCAGATTCTGAGCTCTCTGAGCTGACGGAGGACGAACAGGACACAAACCAACACACAGCCAACGACTCCAAGAAAAGGTTGACTTCCCGGGATAACCAAGAGCAAGAATTTTTGGATAACGACAAGCGCTCTTCTGCTTCACGTCGAACAGCAAAAACCCGACGGAGGAAACGAAGCAGTATTGTTCCAGCACCAATGTGGGGCTGGGCCAGCAAAGAACAAAGGGCCCTCGAAGCCATGGAAGAAGAAGAAGCTAGTCGACAAGAAGAGGAAGAAGAGGAGGAGGAAGAGGAAGAAGGAAACGGTCCTCCACGGGCTATGGAGGAGGAAGAAGACGACGACGACGAAGGTGGGGACGACACCCTCCGTGGCGGACGTGGTCAACAGAAGCCCCATCAACCAGACAATTGGCGTTCTGGGAAGGGAAAGCCCTTGCGTCGGTCGCGCAAGGTCTCATACCGCAATCACGATATAGAAGAGGACGATGTCCTCGACGATGACGACGACGACGCGGACCCCACATATAAGCGTAATAACGTGTCCACGAGCGGCAAATCTCGGACAAACGGCGTCACTCCAGGTGATGAAGAGCTCAATTCTGATGAGGAGGCACGCCCAGGTTCCCAAAATACCTGGAAGTCCACCAAACAAGACCGTGCGGGAGGCGAGGTTTCGTATACCAGTGATGCCCCCGCGGCGCGAAAGCCTATAGTACGTGACCGACGACGTGCTGTGACAACCTCAAAGCATGTGGAAGATGAAGAGGAGGAAGAGGAAGAGGATCCACCTTCCGACGGCGATGTCGCAGATACTCGTTCTGGTGACGATAGGTCAGGCAACGAGACCGAGTCCGACGTGGATGAAGCAAGCACAGTCAAATTGCCGCCCACATCCGTGAAGTCTCTCAATTCACTCGTCACTACGACCTCACCGTCCAAATTGGTGGCTCCTGATATCAAGTCCCCTGCTGTTAATTCCAGAACCAATGTTTTCGTCGCCGATACCTCCGTGTCTCAGCAGATAGCAGTTATAAACGCCGCTGCTGCAGCGTCATCCATTATGGCGGGTTCAAACATCGTTGGGAAAGATGCCGACCACACATCTTCGGCTCAGTCCTCTCGCGAGGGATCATTGGTTCCCTCTGCTAAAGGCTCTGATGACGAGGATGAACGAGAAGGACGTATGTCTCTTGCATCTGTCAGCAGGAAGCGCAGAGAATCGTTAATACTAAACAGTAACGATGCCGATGCTATTCACTCCAAAGCAGATGCAAAGGCGCTCGACCCTGACGGTGATATAGAAATGGATGTGGAGGTTGATGGGGAGAACCCTGATGAAGCAAACGACCATGACGAACACGGTGACGGCGATAACGATGCAGATATTGATGTCGATGGCGAAGAGAACGATCAAGGAGACGGTGATCCCGACGGCAATGATGAAAATGAACACGGAGACAACGAAGATGATCTCGACAACGACAACGAGCTTGAATCGGATATTCAGCCAGCTCACAGGGCTGAAGCCTTGGAAGTCCTTGCCAACATTGAACTCAAGTTCGCCTTGCTTCGGGAACGCGTGTACGTTGAGAAAATGGAGAGTTTAGCATGGGAAGAAGAACTCGTAAACGAGGGTAGGTAACTTTTCATTACCACCTGTGACAAATGACGAATGTTCTTTTTCAGGTCACCATCCAGAAATGATCTATCTACATCGAGAACTCAATAACAGGCGAGAGAAGCGGTTGGAGTTGGCCGAGAGAAAGCGACTACATGAAATTGCCAATATTGGAAAGAGGAGGAGGGCAGAAGAAGAAGCCACCTGGAGCTGGTGGATGGTGGGTAGTTTTCTCTATCAAGCCTACATTCATCTCAATCCCGACGGCAATGATGAAAATGAACACGGAGACAACGAAGATGATCTCGACAACGACAACGAGCTTGAATCGGATATTCAGCCAGCTCACAGGGCTGAAGCCTTGGAAGTCCTTGCCAACATTGAACTCAAGTTCGCCTTGCTTCGGGAACGCGTGTACGTTGAGAAAATGGAGAGTTTAGCATGGGAAGAAGAACTCGTAAACGAGGGTAGGTAACTTTTCATTACCACCTGTGACAAATGACGAATGTTCTTTTTCAGGTCACCATCCAGAAATGATCTATCTACATCGAGAACTCAATAACAGGCGAGAGAAGCGGTTGGAGTTGGCCGAGAGAAAGCGACTACATGAAATTGCCAATATTGGAAAGAGGAGGAGGGCAGAAGAAGAAGCCACCTGGAGCTGGTGGATGGTGGGTAGTTTTCTCTATCAAGCCTACATTCATCTCAATCTGTTTTAGTTCACGCGGGATGAGTTGCAAACGGAAATGATATCAGAAACCAATGGCAAAAGACGACGTCTGGAACGAGAGCGACGACTTTTTGAACGGCCACAACCTGGTGCGTGTAATTGGATCTCATCTTCTCTATTGATCTTATTGTCAATTGTAGTTCGCCGCATCCCTGCTCCTCCTACCACTGTGCCACCAGCGCCATCCCTACGACGAGTACTCAGCAACGTCCCGTTCAACGATTCGAAGAGGAGCAAGGCCGATCCCTACCACTCTACCCATGTCTATGTGTACCCCGAACTTCCAACGCTCGCCTCTCACGACGTGTCCGCTGATTTGGATTATTTACTTCGCAACAAAAGACACGGCAATCTCTACGACCCACATTCAGGCCAGTTCCTAGGCGTCCCGACCAATGGTTCGATGCACGGCGCTGGGGGAGGCATGCGTAATGCCTACGATCCTCACCAATATGCCATCGGTGGCGTAGATCCTTATGGTCGACCTCTGCCACCCCCTCCTTCCTATTCGCCGTATGGTCATCACCAAGGCCATGCTCCCGGGCCTGGCCAGCCTATGCACGCTTACCCGCCCTATGGAGCGGCACCGACGCCTGGACCACACCATCCCGTCCCACCGCCTAGTAGTGCCGGCCTTCCTTCCAATGCACACAATCAGCGACATATGCCCTCAGAACGCGAGCGCGAGCGAAGAGATATCGAAATGGAAATGGCAGCGAATCATCCTCCTGGTTCCGGCCACCAATTGATGCCCAATCATCCATATTTCGGTCAAGGGAGGAATGGTGGCCCCGCTAACACATATCCGCAGCATCAATCTGGACAGCCGCAACCAAACGGTAGGAGACGGTCACCCTCCCCCGTCCTCGCTCCACCCGGCGTTGACGGACCTGCAAAGCATGGTCCCCCGGCCCCTGGCACATGGCTAGGACCAGGGATGGGCATGGGATATGTGCCTTTAGGGAAAGCCGATTGGGGAGAAAACAGGCGTACCCATGGTGCCATGGATGCTGTTGTTGATAACGAAGACCGTGATCGATTAGCGAGAGAATGGGAGAGGGAGAAGGAGGCGGAACGTGATCGAGAAAAGCATAGAGAAAGAGAACGTGAGCGGGAGCGTGACCTTAGGGAAAAGGAACGGGCGAGAGAACTTCACGAGCACGAGAAACAACGCGAGCATTACCATGCACAACACCAACATCGGCAAGGGCCTCCTCACCAGCACGTCCATGGACCTCCGCCAGTACCTCATCATCATCACCATCGCCCTGCTCCCCATCATCATCACGTTGTGCACCACCATCACAGTCAACCGCCTTCGTCTCATGGCCCGTCGCCCTCGAATGCCCACTCTTCATCATCGGTGCCGCCTTTATCTGGGCACAATCGTCCTCATCCCTCCAATGACCCGGGATTGAAATCTTCTTGGAAAGGCGACGACATGGCAAGGAACGGATCGGCAGACTACCGAGACAGGGAACGTGAGCATGAAAAGGAGAGAGAAAAGGAACGAGAAGGTAGAATGCAGCCCCCTACCCTTGGCAGGCCACGCTCTGGCCCTCCGCTTGCTGCTGACGATCGCGATCGTCCGGCGGCAGTTCCTCTGGCTCTTGGTGCATCACAACCCCCTCCATTCAACAACCCGCCTTCGGGACCACAACTCAGCAATGGGTCCTCAAGAGGACCCTGGCCGCCCAATGAAGAGGGCCACCGAATTCCATCCTCTTCCTCTGCTTCTGCTGGATATTCGAACTCTCAAGAACCGCATAGATCGCCCGTTCATGGATATGCTACACCAGTCAATAACCATAGCCAGCGAAGTCAGGCCCCTCCATCTTCTTTCCAAAATAATGCGGGACCGTCGTCTCCATCTCGAAGGCCGCCGCCTCCGCCGAGCCCGAACTCGACTTATCCCCCTTCCAGTCAACAGTCCCCTCCAAGATACGGTCCTCCGCCTCCGCCGATAGCTCCTCGGTCTCCTCCAGTTAGTCTTAAGATGCGACCGCCCTCGCCTCTCACATCAAAGTTATTGCCACCTCCCAATCCGACGTCTGCTTATACACAATCTCCCAGGCTTAATGGACCAGGACGCACTTTAACCCCCGGCAGCTTGCCTGGACCAGGTCACCTTGTTGAAGGGAAAACCCGACCGGCGTCACCCGCGCCGTCATCAGCTGCCTCTCGATCGCCGATGCCATTTGGACCTCCTCCACCAAGTTCTACTAATGGTCCCGACCGACAAGGGTCGCCACATATTGCTGGGTTACCGCCGCCTCCCTCCAAGTTGCCTATGAGCCTGCCTCAGATGGGGTAGAACCTGTTATCATAATCATTTTCTGTTTTTCGTACGTGGTTAGCATGTCTCGTTGATACCAGTTTAAACGTCATAAGTCTTCTTTTGCTGTTGAGACATAGATCACATCCTCGCCTACATCGTGACCTTCTTTCTAATTACTAGTGTCAGTTACCTATTGAATATTTTGCATAAAGTAACATACATATTTCAGTACCACTCGGACTGTCTTTGACAGAGAAAAAGGAATGCATGAGCTTTTCGTTGTTCTTTCCTTTTCTGAATCTCAGCTCTGCGCACGTTGCACTTTGTTGGCCAATCGCGAGGATCATTAGGTCCCTGACCACGATGCTACCGGAACGACTTTAATCAACACGATGCCGAACGAGGCGGCAGCGTGGACGGCCTCTCTACAAGACGCCTCAAAGTTTTGGCGAGGTACATATATGGTAATCTCGAGACAGAATGACGAGAACCAAGTCGCATTCGCGTCGTCGATCACCGATCGTTGGATCCGTCGGATTCGATCCCTACTCATCAAGGCGCTGCGCAGAGGGTTTTGACGTACAACTTTACATGTCAGATATGCGCTTCAGAAGAGTAGCAGTTGTCACGAGTAACGATTTTGGAATGGACACTCTTGATTTCTCGAAATACCAAATGCTTGGAAATCATATTTAATAATATGACCCTATTTTTGCGCTACTTAAGGAGGAATCAAGAGGAATCTGGAGGAATTATCTGATCAGTTAAAGCCGTAGATTTGATATGTAGGACTGGATCTGGCCATCGTCTGTTCAAGGCACGGGTTCGGTGATGAGCGCGTTTTTGGCATTTTTCAACGTTTGTGTGAAATCCAATTGTTAGTACCTATCAGAGCCTATCAGTCAAGGATAGTTCTGGGTAGCCCAGTACGCATAGCTTCTAAGCTCTGGTACACAGCCTGGAAGAGGACTCTCTAACGTCCTAGGTGCGAAAATCTTAGAGAAAACATCTTGACACCTAAATGTCGAATTCTCCGGTTCGTTCCTTCCTGAGAGCCTGAGACACTCGAGTCTCGTGCGGCATGTTTATTAGTTGCGCCAAGCTTCCTCCAGACCAGATCTGAGGAAATAACGAACAGGTTTTCTTGACTAAGACATGCCCCCAAGGATCATCGGTTTGTTGTCTGAGCTGAGGTAACCATATTTTACTACCCATAACGGGCACTCAGATATTTTAAATATCGAAGATTATGTCGAATAACTGCTGCGGGAAGTATTTATTTCATAGGCTAGGAAAGGTGGGATAAAATCAGACTGGGATCTTCGGACGAGACTGCTGCTTACGTTGAGCAACGGCCGATGAGTTTCGAGTGGCCCATTTCGTTGGAAGATGTAAAAAATTATATTCTTCTGGGAAGCATAGTCAGGGTTGCAGGTACTACTGAACTCTACTGACTCATAGGTTAATGCCTAGCTAGGATGTTACTGCCTTAGGAAAGGGCTTCTTTACCCGAGATTGAGCGCAACCATCGTGATGGTCATTGGATACGATTCTGAGATTGGTGATATCCGAGAAGTCTGGTCATGTTGCGGGTATATGATACCCATCCTTGTGACGGATGCGAGAGCTACATAGGAAGCACAAGTCTGATCACGTAGTTGGTGCTATAATTCGCCAGAGCGACATATATTGGAAAAAGAAAGCTTGGTATAAGCTTGGTCACTTTGGAGACCCTGAAGGATGCAAGGTCCTTTAATTGCTTACTAACGCCTTTCTCGTGGATCTCGACCAACAGATGAAATAGGTGAGATCAATAAGCTCTGAATAGACCATCTGGAGCAGTCATATCAGATCATCGTGTCGTGGCTACTGCGGCTGGTATGCAGTGGAGTCTACGGCACGGAAAGCAGCGGAAAGCATACGGTACTCCAAAGGCTGGGCATTGGTTCGGTGGTACTGGGAGTCCCAAACAGGAATCATACCTATTTCCGAAGGGCGCGATTGATTTTTTGCTGGGGAATGACGACGAGAATTATTTTCATTATCTTTAATCCGAAAGGCGTCGATCGGAAACAAATATGGGGTGCTTGTGAAGAACGAGTTAGCGTTTTGACTTCCCGTCCGTCGATATCTGGCGTCCAACGATGGCCATGGGAACGATAGCGAGCCCAAATGTCTCTTATTTCCTAGAGGTTCCTCATATGAATGGCCATCATCAGGTGCCCGTAAAGACAGAGGCTTCTTCTTCACCCGATTTGTCTCCGGGTCCACCTTCCTTGCAACATTTCCAGTTCAAGTTCAATCCTCCTCCAGTCGTCTCTCACGGCTCAGTTCCACAGTCTCGTAATCCCTCCGAATCCCCCCTGCCCCACCCTATATATCGTTTCGGCTCAGAACCAAGTCGTTACCGCTATAACGTCGTATCAGACCAACCTTGGCCTAATTCTGCCGTCTCACACAATCTATCCTCCAGGCAAGACATAAGTCTCGGCCAAAGACATATAAACAGGAACTATCCCACCCAATCCGAATTCCTGCGCTCTGCAATGTCCTACAGCGACGAATACGACAATGCGTCTGACCTCGCCGACCTTGTTGGAGACAGTGCTCACGGAGGCAACTTCGGGGAGTCTGGAAGCGGCCATTCCAATGATAAGGCCGTCCGGCGGCGGAGCAGCAAAGGTGAGCTCTATGTTTCAGGCCACTATTACTCTACTAACGATCCTTTCAAGCTTGCGACCAATGCCGCAAATCCAAGTGCAAATGCGAGCGGTCTGGGCCCAATGAACCTTGCAAGAGTTGTATTCTGCTTGGAACCCGTAAGTGTTGGTTATTACTTGGCTGAGGGCGCTGGGGGACGTGCACTGGTTGTAACGACGACGTTCTCGACATCCCCAACATGGTTTCTAGGTGGTGCATATGATCACCTGGCTGACGCAACTTCCTGCAGCTTGCACATTCCTTGGACCCTCTCGGAAACGCGGGCCGCCCAAAGGCTACATTGATGCGATTGAAGCCCGCCTTCACCAGACCGAAGCTCTGGTCGGTATAATGCTGGCGACCAAAGATCCACGAGCTCGCGCTCTTCTTGATGGAATAGCAAAGGTTCGTGTTTCCCCGGATTCCGTGCTTGTGGACATGTGTATGTCAGCCCACGCGATCCACTTCAAGTGAGGTAATGAGTCGTGGCTTTGGTACCATTTATCTCTCTTTAATGCCTCGCTCCGGAGCCTTTTGGCGGATAAACATTAACCCTATTCTCCCTAGGACCCTCTTGGACGGGAAATTATTAACCGTGTCGATAACTCGCCCTACGGCGTGAAAGGACGAAAGCGAGATGGAAATCCTGTTGGGTCTAAGCCTCGTCCAGGCGGAACATCGGGATCAGATACGTCGGCTACCCCGAAGGACGCGTCGGGTAAGATTGACATAACATCCACCCAGTGAGCGAGATATGTTTTGGACCCATTTATTTTTGTTAATCGCGCCCTTCTAGTCCTTCTAATGAGTGGCAAGATCGCGTAACAGCCTTGCTCGACGCAGCTGCCGGGGTCGAAGCTGGAAGTTCGACAGAGGCTGTTGAGAATGGTCTTGACAATCCTAGAGAGGATGCAAGTGGTGACGTCACAAGACAGAGGTTGCGATCTCCCTTGCGCATCGACCCTTCTCGCCAGGACCCTCCAGACGCTCACTCCAGCGATGAAAATCAATCCCCAAACCGCCGACAGCGACGTAGGGTCGGTGATCATGAATTTTCACCGAATGGTCTAGCCTACCCGTCTTCGGCAAACGCCTCTGCAGCTTCCTTGGTGCTCGGACCCGCCGCTTTAAAACGACGGGGACGAGGCTTTTCTCATACCTACGCTTCATTGAGTCCTGTCAATCCCATTGTCGCTGACCGCAGGAGCTCAAGTGTCGACACTGCCAGCTCCGATAGTGAGGACGATTTGGCAGGAGCAGTGGGCCAGCTTAGCATCAACGAGGACGAGCAAGTGCGCTATCATGGCAAAGCCAGTGGTCTTCATATTCTGAACAACAAGGAGCGCGTGGATAATCGCAACGAAGGTGGAATCTGGTAAGTTGTGTGATTCTCCTTCTGCCGTCTCACGTCCTCAATCGTATTTCATTAGGCGCTTCCCCAAGGCTCGAGTATGGCCACCTGCTGCACCAACCGGAAATTCCTTAGCCGAGGATGAGGCATTTGCGACCCAGTTGCCTGACGAAGCCGTCCAGGAGAGACTGTTAAACATCTACTTCCGTTTCATCCATTCCGCATTCCCAGTCATCCACAAACGCGCATTCTTTGATGCCTACAAAAATGGGTATGTCGTATTTGGAGATAAATTCATACATCCATCTCTGATCGTTCCCTAGACGTCGTGGTTCTACCAGTATCTCTGATGTTGACCCCTCCGGCTCGAGTCTAGGCACCCGTCAACGTCGACGTGTACCCACTCTACTCCTGTTGACCATGTTCTCCCTCGCCGCTCGCTACGATGAATCGACGCCTTTGCCCCCGGATCCTTCTCTCATGTGGTCAGCTGGAGATGAATATCTGGATAAAGCGAAGGTGCTCCTTGACAAGGTTTACTCAAGCTCACGACCTTCAACCTGTCAAACTTTACTTCTAATGGGGTATAGAGAAGTTGGTATAGGAGCAATGGCTCAAGCTTGGGCATACATCGGGATGGCCATACGCATGGCTCAGGACCTTGGGATGCACCGAAGTGCGGATGGCTGGGCCAGAGTCGTGTTCGGTGGCCGTCTATTCAATGAATGGGAGCTGCAAGAACGAAAACGTATATGGTATGGCTGCGTGATTATGGATAAATATATTTCCACATACATCGGTAAGTCCTCGTAGCTTGGTTTTAAATTGCTGACTTATGCACAATGAAGGGCGACCCCTGATGATTTTTGAACGCGATTTTGATACACCTTTGCCCAGTGAGGAAGATGTAAGTCAGTTGGTTACAGTCATGTTCGGATATTGACTTTCTTCTAGGCCGAGGAACTGGAAGAATGGGGAGTCACAATTCGTACGGATAATCCTACACCAAACCCGTCCCATCGAATTTCTTGTTTCAATGCCTCCTCCACGCTTTGTAAGTGATCACCAAAAATGGCTAGAGATTCCGCCAATAACCCAATTTTATTTAGCTGGAATCTTGAGCACTATGATTCAGGCTATCTACGCTGTTCGACCCGTCTCCAGTCGCCATGCAGAGGCTTTGGTATTGGAAAGTCTTCTGGACAAGTGGTATCTGGAGCTGCCTGAACACCTGCGCTACGATCCAAATTCACAGAAACAGACACCGCTTCCCCATATTCTGACCCTCCACATGCAGTATTGGTGTGCAGTTCTATTGCTTCATCGTCCTTTGTGGGTTTGTTTATCCCCATCCGAAACCAAGATTGCTGACCTCAGTCTCTAGCATTCGGAGCCTCCTCACTGCAAAGCAAAAGAACGATGAATCTGAAGATCCGGAAGTCCTTGTCATCGCTACGAAGAGTTACGAACTTTGTGCGGGCGCGGCCAACCACATTACCTCAATCGGTGAGTTCTTTTGTCTTCGACGCCATGCGCTTTCGGATTTTTACGTGCTTGTCACCCAGTGACCGCTTATGCGGAGAAATACCCTCTGAACCGGTGCTCCGTATTTCTTTGTTACTATCTCTTTACTGCGAGCATCATGCACATTACTACTCGTGAGTTGCCCTTCTTCGATGTTGTCGGGAATTCCATTCAGTTTATTTAGTCACGACATACCCGTCTGACCCTCAAGCGCCGATCGGACTCAAGAAGTGTATGGATGCCCTAGAGATGATTGAAACAGTTTGGCCGAGTGCAGCACGCGCTCTCGAACTCCTTCGTGGCGCCAAAGTTAACCTTCAAGGAGCCGAGATTTCTTCCCAATCGCAAACTGCTGCCACACGCCCGAAACGCTCAGCCGTCCAAACATTGGATGATTCAGATCACCTTCACGGCCGATACTTCAATCCGCCTATTGACGACCCACCTTCGACACGACCGAACGGGCTTGGAACTAATTACATCTATCCAACCACCGCAAGTGTCTATGTCCCACATACGCCTGCAACGACCCATCACTCGCATGCGTCTGTTATCAGCCCTATGAGTGCGCCATCTCCTACAAACTACCGATGGCAATCCGAAGATTTTCATCACCACCCTTCGTTCTCCAACAATGCACCGCTGTCAACTTCAGTCCTACCGCAACTGTATAGCACCGGATTTGGAGACGATCGGACGCATGTGCCGAACAGTCGACACCAAACACACGGTGATCAAAATACGCAGGCACAATCGCATCGATATCCGCAGTTTTGGAACGATTATTCGACATTCCCTCAGCTTGGACAGGCCTATAGCAATCTGCAAGAGACGAACCACACTCCTCATCATCAGCCTATCAGTCCTCAGATGTACATGCACGATCATTACAACATCTATAGTCAGTTTTTTTCTCGCTTCCTTCTTCCCAAGCGAATTCTGATGATTTCATATAGATCCTCATCCTTTCCCAGAGCGGTGATGATACAACCCACGCCATTCCTTTGCTTACCTCGACTGCTGGGACTTTTTGTTTCATGTACTAACCCTGATATATCTATCCAAAATGCTGTTGTTAGCTACTGCTTTCGTTTAACATTATAACTTGTCCATTCATTTACGCCATGTTACGCCTCCTCTTCCGCATGATTCACTCGCTGCTCTTCTGGTAAAACTAGCACCTTACTCTATTTACAATATCATACTCTCAAGTTCATGATTCGTATATTCCGTTTACCTGCTACCCCATTAGCATAATCTTTCTCATAGACATTCCCTGCTACCCGTCTTTCCAGCGGATGGTATAATACCTATTTTGGAGCAAAGAAGGCGTACTTCAGAGTAACTTAAACTTCAAGATGTGAGGCTTTTTTCATTTCATGAAGTGACTCCAATTCATATTCGCTACCCGAAAAGAGTTTATCCTCTTCCTGTACCATGGGATTAGATTGCAACCATGGCAGATATACCCCGCATTCAGTTGGGCTGTAAATGCAGCTTACCATCACTATCGCAATCTAGACAAGATGGGCGTCGCACCATATGCATTTTCGCTTCTCTGGTCCTTCAGGACACCAAGTAAGGAACCATTCGGTTACATGTTTTGCGAACCTTCCAGCAACCTTCCAGGGGAAAAAAGAATCCCGCCCGAAGCACCCAGAATTGATTCATCCCATAGCCATAGCCAATCGTTCGGTGGCGTCTAGTGAGTAAACCGCGGCAGCAGAATGGCTTCAAGAAGGGTGTAAAGTTTGAAAAGCGCCGATAGGGAATGCAAGCTCAATGCGAGTGAGCTTATTGGCTTGAATGAATGGATGATTTGCGGCTCCGGCGTATTAAGAAGAGGTTGGACTTGATTGCGAAGATCGCATTGGAGCAATCCTCGATACTTCGAAAGACAGAAGTATGAACACGAGTCCTACATATGTTCTGGAAGGTAAACACATATGGTGCGGGACCGTTAATTACACTGGGGAGTTTGGCCGGGTCAGCATCCCGAACCGGTTTAAGGGGGCCTAAAAATGTAACTGGTTCTCGAGAGTCTCCGTGAAGCAGTTGAAAGATGGTATTAAGATGGTCAATATTAGATCTTTGACAGATATATCTCGGTTGAATTATGGTATTACTGTGCCGCCACGAACCAGCCAGGCGTACTTCCTTCAAACGTTGAGTATCTTCAGGTCAGCGATCTGCTCTACTAGCGCCTTCATGACTTCTGCCTTCTGCTTTCCAACAAAGAGGACCTCTTCGTGGGACACTGTGGGAGGTTCAGGGAGCTCTACCTTCTTTCCTGCGAGCTAAAAGAGAGGTCGGCATATGGATTAGATTTGTAGGTTTGAATCTCAGCGTACCTCAGCAGCAACTTCGTCTTTGATGCTTCTGTCCGTCTCAGGGATCATGACAAAGTTGGTGACCAGACTCATCACCATCACGTTCAAGCCATCTTCACGGGCGGCAAGGACCTCGGGGACGGTGCTCATACCGACTACATCTGCTCCTCCGCGTCGGAGGAATCTTCCTTCAGCAGGAGTTTCATAAGTTGGACCGCTAACCCAGGCGTAAGTGCCCTCTGCCAAGGCGGACTCTTCGAGGTTGAGTTTATGAGAGGCGAGGAATGCCCATCGTCGTAGAACAGGTGAATAGGCGTCGGAGAGGGGGAGGAAGCGGAGGTATTCTTCGCCCCTGTGGGGTCCCAATAGAGGGTTCAACCCCGTGAGGTTGGGAAGGGCGATGTGGTCCCGAACGATCACGACTAAACGGTGAGATCAGCTAATTATAATCGCTCAGTAGCAAAGGTGATTTATTTACTGGTTCCAACCGGGATAGATGGATTGAGTGATCCTGCCGCATTGGTGACTTGACTTCATGTTAGTAAGGTTATCACGATTCGTAAACTCTGAGCTCACTGATTAGATCCTTAACTCCAAGCTTTGCCATGACGCGCACAGGGAAAATGACGCTGGAGAGGGAGTGCCCTTCGTATGGATGGAACTAGAGCGTATCGTGAGGTTTCAGATGAATGGGAATAGGATGTATTCCTACCCTTCCAAGCATGGCTACGACAGGGAGTCCATCTCCTGAACCAAGGCGACCAAAAGCGAGCGCGCTCTTGTGACCGGGAACTGCAGAATGGATTGGATCAAACGGAGTTCTTCCTTGAAGTATAATAGTCTACACACCTGTACTTCTTGCGAAGCCGGGAATTCTCTCGTAGGGGATGATAACAACGTCTTTCAAGACATCAACGAGACCACTGAGCCCGGATCCGCAGATGATTCCGAGCTGTGGTTTCTGGAGTTCGTCGGGGAGAACAGCAAGAATAGACTCGATTGTGGGCCCAAAATTAATCTTTTGGTCTGAATGGTGTCCCATGGTCAAGGGGTTCAGCTGGCAGTATCTGGTGTTAGGTGAGGGTATTGCTCAAAGTTTTGTCGCCTCATTGCATTTGCATCTGCAATGGACCATATGGCTGATAAGATAGCGCCGTGGAATAGGGGCTATGACTTTTCCCACGTTTCTGACTCTTCGTTTCGCCTTCAAAGAAACTTGTTGTGATAAGGCCGGATAAACGATAGACAATTCGGCACTTGAGCGCACTGAAAAAGTGGCTCCAGGTCTCTCCAGGTAGCTCCAGGTCGTGAGGCAATTGCAAAGGAAACAGCCGCAATGATCTTGGCACTCGCCCGTATTTGGTTGTATTGTGCAAGAGCCTCCGTTCTTGGCACCCACATGTTGGGCCTCCACCCCCTGACGGCATCGCAAATGGTATTGCGTTGATCTTTTTGTCATTATACCTCGAGTCTTCTGGCGACTACGTGGGCATGGTTCATAAGCACTCGCTATCGATACCTGCTCTGGTCATGGAGGACCATCTGGGCATTGTCTATGTTATAGAGACTGCCCAGCAGTTCTGGTCAGGTACGCACATCTCTCGTTGGAGTGACTGGCCAACAAATGGATTTTCAGAACTCGAGGATATTTTGAGGCTACCTAACGAAGACGCTCCGACGCTAAATCTACTCGATTCGACACTGCGTCGCTTTTTGATGCTATGTGCGACCTACCATGGTACTTCTACCCTGGTTTCGTAACGCTGGGATATCTCCTTTCTGACCTTGGTGCTGTAGAACAATATCTCCAGAGTCCACTTCAGCTGGAACATGCTTTCGGGCTGTTGCTTGATTCTGAACTGTTCCAGTTTCACTCTGAGCGTATGTGTGAGAACATCGTAGACGATGCACGACAGGTATGATGTGCGGACTGGCCGCTTCCATTGTCCTGAACTCATCTCTGTTATTGTAGGCGACGGACCCACATACCCTCTTCATTTTTTATAACGCTTTATACTTCCATGGACGCAGAAAGGTAGAATCTCTGCGCAGCCAGAAGCGGTGGCAGCCCATTATTCCACTATTAATGGATCACATTCTCGTCGAAATCGACCCGGACGTTGAAGACACCTTCTTCGGGGGTGCGGGCTCTCGGAACTCCATCATATCTACTGGGAGCGTTCCGGTCCCTATCGAAGTCAAGCTCAGGAGCTTGGGTGTTAAGCTCCTCTACGAGGTTTGCAAAGTGCAGAAGATGACCGCACAGGACCTCCGTGAGTTTGATCCGTATCAGAGTGGAGCATGCTGCTAACTAACTGTGGTTAGGTGCATACGACGATTCCTTCATAGAATACTTATTCGACCTCGTCGAGCAAACGAAGTATATGCAGGACGACACGTTTAATTATTCCGTAATAAAGCTGATAGTAAGTTTCCATGCTTATTCGTTGCTAGATGTTTGACCTTTATCGTGGTCTAGGTGGCCCTCAATGAACAATTCATGGTAGCAGGGTTAAGCAGCGAGCCTCAAAAAGGAGAGTCGAGCAACCGCGTCGTACACATTCTCGTGCGACGTTATGGCATGAGTCAAACGTTTGGCGAGAACATGATTTTCATGCTTAACCGTGCTAGTACGTCATCCCTCGTTCACTTCCATACGCTTTGAGCTAAGCCAAATTTAGAGCATACGCCGGAAGATCTTTGCATGCAGCTGTTGATTCTCAAGTTACTCTACATCCTGTTCACGACGAAAGGCTTGACGGAGTACTTCTACACCAACGATCTATGTGTCTTGGTCGACGTCTTCCTCAGAGAATTGTCCAATTTGGACGAACGCAATGAATCTGTAAATCTTCTCCTCGAGATAATAATGATTCGGCTACTAAAGTGTCTTCAGTTGCGACATACATATCTTCGTGTCTTGCACCCTCTCTTGACAAAAACCCAACTTCGGAGTACGCCGTATAAACGCCCGCAGATCGTGGCTTTACTCGAGTCGCTTATCAGGAACTCGAACATCAGGGATGTCAACTCGACCACGAAACGTCTTGTCGAAAGATGCCTGTCGGGCGATTGGTGCATCCAATTGAAGGCAAATCAACCGACGTCGTCTATAAACCCACCGGGAAGCCCTAACAGTGATACTTCTACCTTCAGCCCTCCACATTTCAACTCGATTTTGTTTGCCACTTCCAATCATCTTGACACTACCACTAGTAAATTACGGAATCTCAAATTTAGCAAAAGTGTAGAACATCTGGGCTTGCGCCCGGAACCGTCGCGACCACCACCAATACCCCGCTCTCCACTGGACCAAGTAAGACACCCCAATAATGCTAGCACTATCAGTCTCTCATCTGTCCCAATATCCGTGCCTCCTTCCAAGGCATCTCCTCCTATTCCCCAACGAAGAAGTACTACCTCAGTCTACGATAACGACTCTCGCTCATCATCATCATCATCTTCGGGCACGTCACTTTCAGGGCAGGCTGCTGTTGCTGGAGCACAGGCTGTGCCCATTCTAAATGCACATCCGCATTCCCACAAGAATCCGACCAGTGGATCTTCAACGAGGGCATCAGAAGATGGGACTCAACCTCGGGTTCGAAGGCCCCCGCCGGCTCCTCCTAAGCGAAGGAAACCACCAGCAATTCCAACCGGCAATGGCATCACTATGCACTCCATCAAGTCATCGGAACCGAGTCCTCTGTCGAAGATGACGAGGGCACCATCAGGATCATAGACAGTCTAGTACCTGCAATCTATCTTCTCTCTTTCGTTATCTGATCACTTCATTTGGACGATGTTCATTGCATCTTTTGTTTCGTCGCATTCGAAGCACCTTGCACGCGTAAATCCAGCAATCATTCGCATATTACCCATCCTACGTATCCATACCTACCTAGTACCTACAAGTATTTACGGATACCCCTCCAGTTTGTTTCTGGCGAAAATATACTCCTTGCCAGAACGTTTGTTGCGGGAGGCTATCTATACACTACATATACAAGTCAAGTTTCTGGATGTGACCTCAGCTCAATCAACTAATCAAGAGGTTCCCATAGCATTGCGGAGAGGATGTTGAAGGCGGTTGTACAGCTCTGACTAAATTGGCAACACGCGTTTCGGAAGATAGTATGTGCGAAGATCGCACCCGGCGAAGGGAGACTTTCGACGATGCGAGGTGCCTTCTGCCCCACTCTGGCGGTCATACATACCAGCAATTGTTGGTCCATATGGGATTTGGATCGTTGCGCACTGTGCGCAGCGTTCGCCACGAAGTTTTAAGACGTCGCTTTGCTGGTTGTGGTCGCTATATAGTGGTGACACCCTCGCTGATGGCAGACCTGGAGAAGATGTTAGCAACGCCTAGAACCTAGGCCAGACCAAATTTCTTTGATGCAGAAATCGCAGGTAACCATAGCATTTATTGTGTTTCTCACCGAATTGTGTTGTGTGAGGTTGTATGGCACAGCAAGACCGAGATGCGGAAGAGATATATTCCTTGTCAATTCCTCCCACAGCCTCTACCCATCATCCTTCCCTCCTGGCCGGTTCCATCTCTCTATTTTATTAATTCCACTCATTTTCTTCCATTTTTACAAGAGAGACAGCGCAGGAGCGTTACGCTGTTTATACCCTTTATAGAATGTCTTTTCGGACTTCAGGACTCGACTTTTCGGACGGGAAAATATACGGTCCAACCGTCACGGTTGCTCAGCACCCTGATCTTGCAGACAACAAAGTCCTAACGGGCGCCAACCAACCCGTACATCTCCAGCGCAATAAAACCGAGCGGCGACGACTCCAAGGCTTGCAAAGGACTAAGTCAATTACGAAGAATGCGGCCCCGACGGTGACAACATGGCGTGAACGGTTCGATGTGTGGATGATCAACGAGGGAGGCAGGCAGTTGTTCTTTGGAACATGGATCTTCTTGCACCTGCTAGTCGCTGTTTTCGGCTTCATGCACTACCAGCTCAAGGATAACTCAGAGGGAGCACGGGCAGCGTTTGGGATCACTTTCCGTGAGTTGTAAATTTCTTACCTGTTGTACTGAATCTGAGCCTTGTTCCCCTCAGCCATTGCTCGTACTGCCGCTCTTGTCCTCCATGTCGACGTTATATTCATCTTGTTGCCGGTCTGCAGGAACTTCATTTCGCTCTTGCGCCGAACGCCGTTGAACGATATCATTCCATTCGACAAGAACATCACCTTCCACAAGGCTACTGCCTGGTCCATCGTCGTTGGCTCAGCTGTTCATACTATCGCACACATGGTCAACTTCACCAAGTTGGCCTTGTCTCTTCCAAACATGACCACGGGCCAGCGGATAGGAGCCTTCCTGCTTGCCAACTTTGCGACCGGACCTGGGCTCACAGGTTGGATTATGTGGCTTGCTTTGGGAATCATGGTTTTCTTCGCCATGGAGAAGAGGAGACGTGCTCACTTCGAGAGGTTCTGGTACTCTCACCACCTCTTCATCGTCTTCTTCATCAACTGGCAACTCCACGGCATGTTCTGTATGATCAGGCCTGACCGCCCTCCTTACTGCTCCTTCAACACTATCGGTGTCTTCTGGGTAAGTCCTTCCGCTAGTTCTATGAATGGCTCTCTCATCCTCTGCAGAGGTACTGGCTCATCGGAGGTGTTATCTGGATCGGAGAACGTATCTTGCGAGAAATTCGTTCCCGGCACCGCACTCATATCCATAAGGTCATCCAACATCCTTCGGGCGTCATGGAAGTCCAGATCAAGAAAGAAAAGACAAAGACAAGGGCTGGACAGTACATCTTCCTGTCGTGCCCCGAGATTTCTTACTTCCAATGGCATCCTTTCACTTTGACGAGGTTCGTCGCCAATTCATCTATCTCTGCCTGGCTCTGGCTCACAGCATGGCTTCTTAGTGCACCAGAAGAGGACTTCCTTTCTGTTCACATCCGTGTCCAGGGTGACTTCACTACGGCCTTCTCCAAGGCATTAGGCTGTGACTTTGAGAAGAAGGGCAAAGGCGACGTCAAGCCAACTACTGTCCCCGCTCCGATTAACCGACCTCTTCCCCGTGTCATGGTCGACGGCCCCTTCGGCAGTGCCAGTGAAGATTTCCTTAACTACGAGACCGTTTTACTCGTCGGCGGTGGTATCGGGGTCACGCCTTTCGCGTCGTAAGTCCGGGGATCCTTATTCAAGCTTATCATATGGCTCACATCTATCTGAAGTATCCTGAAACACATCTGGTATCGCATGAACAACTTGACAAATGCGAAACCCACGAGGCTGTCAAAGGTAAGATAATGCACACTAATCCTCCGAAGCCAGTGCTCATGGCGGGCATAGGTCTACTTCACCTGGGTCATTAGGGATTTCGGAACGGCTGAATGGTTCCACTCTCTTCTCCATGCCATCGAGGAAGAAGATACTCAGAACCGCATCGAAATCAACATTTATCTCACTGCCAAACTCAAGGAAGATGAGGTTAACAACATCATTGTGCGTAGATCTGTCATGTCACAAATCAATGTGGACGAGACAATTGATGATCTTTTCAATGACACAGGTTCAAGATGTCGGCGCTGAGAAGGATGCGATCACTTCGCTTAGAGCTCCTACTCACTTCGGAAGGCCAAACTGGAATCGTGTCTTTGGGTCTCTCTGTGAGAAGCACTCTGAGACCGATATCGGTGTCGTAAGTATTTCGTGTGGCTTTGGTCTGTAGTTGAAGCCTGACGTCCTTTTGATTCCTAGTTCTTCTGCGGTCCAGCGGTCATGTCCAAGGACCTCCACCAAATGTGCAATAAGTATTCTACGCCAAAGGGAACTAGGTTCTTCTACGGCAAAGGTATGCTGGCCTTTCCCTTGCCGGTCATTCAGATTGCTGATTCCGTCTTCCCGTACAGAAAACTTCTAAAGGGTTGATTCAGCGGGGTGGTATACATCATAACTCACTGTTTCGTTATTATGTATCTTCTATCCCAATTGCTTTATTCGTCGTTCTGTTTTACTGGAGTATTGATTTGGTATTTTGTTGTATATATATAGCTATTGCCCAGGGAATGGATGGGTTATTATGGATTGAATCCATGACTTCACATCCCTGGAGGATGACCTCGAAACAGTGTGAATTTAGCCACCCTCACTTTGATGGCCGGTAGAACCACGAGTGTGGTCAGGGCACCCACAATTACACCAGGGCACCGGTAAACGTGAAATCACATTGCCGATGACTCGCTGGATGTTCGTTCCCAAACAATGTAAAGGTCTTCGTATTGCTCCTTCGCTATATAATTCTGTCGTTCACTTCAAGACCCCTTCGTTCGGGCAACTTGTGACTCTGGGACACCTGCGAGCAGCCCGCTTCACCCATTCAAGCCCAAGCTCAAGCAAGACTGACGACGCAATGGCTCAGCGACGGCTCGCTCAAATAGTCAAGGAGCTCGCTCCTCCTCCTCCGATCGTTGGGACGCTGAAACTAGGAGACATCACCTATGAAGTCCCGACATCGTTGACTCCTTCTCGCCTTGTCCGGAATGAGTTCCTGCTAGATATCCAGGACCCGGTGAATTTGGATAACCTACACTTTATGTTGCAGAAATACTTGTTGGGGCAAGACGTATTCCTTGTTTCTCAGCCTGGACCGTATGCCCGGAGGTTGGCTTTGACATTTGCGAGGTTAGTTCTATGGTCTTTGGTCCTTCGAGCGGGAAGATAAGGAGCCTGACCAATTGTAGCCTCATTAACTCGGAATACGAGTATATTGCACTTCATAGGGATGTCGGAGAGACGGAATTGAAACAGGCAAGGTTAAAGTAATCGCAGTCTAGGGTCCTTATTCTGAACTCAGGCCTAGGGTAGAGAAATTCGCAAGGGAGGGAACCTCGTCTACGTGGATAGTCCTGCTGTTCGAGCCGTGAAACACGGAAGGCTATTGATCTTAGAAGGAATAGAGAAAGCTGAGAGGGGAATAATGCCAGTACGTCCGTTTATTCTGGTATTTGCATTCGCATCGCCTGAACTCCTCTAGGTTCTCAACAATCTGCTAGAAAACCGGGAGATGTAAGCGTCTTTGGTATGCACCTAGAGGCCATGCTCATTTGAACCAAGGAACCTTGACGATGGAACGCATATCATACACCCCCACCGATACCAACAACTAGAAGCTAAAGGAACAGTCACCTCCGAGCAAGGAAAGATATTTATTCCCGCGCACAAGAACTTCAGAGTTGTCGCCATCGCAGCTCCTGTACCTCCCTACCCCGGATACCCTCTTGACCCGCCATTCAGAAGTCGATTCCAAGCTCGATTCATTGATCCCGTCGGTTCTCTGCTTGCCATCAACGGTCCCAAGGCTGCGAATGGACCTTCACACACCTTATTCGATAAGCTTCAGGAGCTCATACTCACAACGCAATACGCAAGCGAGACCCGCAATGCCCTCGAAGCCATCTCTAGGACATCGCTGCCTCCGTTCCCGCAGACCGCCATCGCTAAACTCCGTGCACTTGTGCGAACCTTCCCGCCACCAGATGCTTTGACGCCTTCACAATTAGCTCGTCTTATCCTCACTCTTCATCCGGCTTTAATACATTCTCAGTTTCAAGCTTGGGTTATCCTGGGAAGACACATTGAAGAGGCTGGTTTGGGAGAATTAGGTAGTCCCGCTTCCGAACATGGTGGTTTGTTGGGCTACCAACTCGAATCGATTCAGTGGGTGAATGACACCAACGCACGAGTGACCTTTGGTCATCCCGGTGGGCTGAAACCCGTTGTCGTAGAGGTCCCGGCAGGTCCAAGGCAATTGCGGCCTTTCCCATTCGAAGGGGCATTGGACTTCAACCCTACCCCGAGGTTCATGGGACTGTTGACTTGCTTCCTTCAGGCCCATGCTCTTGGTTGGCATATCTCTCTGATACCGCCTGCGCTCCCCTCGACGGCTTCGACTTCATCCACCACCCTTGTTAAGGTGTTCGGCCAGCTTTTGGGTTATGAACTGGAGTCTTTGCATATATACAAGGAGCTCGGTGGAAGAGAACTCATCATGCGAAGAAAGATAGAAGACGGCGGTGCGACCACTTGGGAACCCAGGTTTGTCTTTATTGACCTCCATAGACATGGCGGCTCATCGATGGAAATAGTTCTTTGATAGAGAGTGTATGGTCGGGTCGATTGATGCATCTGTCGGGATTAGACGTCATTGGGTCAACTGCCGGGTCCCTCTCTAGGCTTATTCAAGATCGGGAAACGGAACTTTGGGAAGGCAAGCGGATCGTAGGACAAGCGTCTCAAGACGAGATCAAGACCGGAGAGCTCTCTGTAGCGCATCCTGCTTTCCGCGCCATCATGACGGCGTCTAAATCCCTTCCTCTGAAGGATTGGGTCTCTGATGAACACGCCAATATGTTCTTCCCGATCCCGGGTCAACCCATGGATGCTGTGGAGGAGGCCGCTATTCTGAAAGCGACGGGGTGCCCACCTCAAATCGTAGATACTCTGTTAATCTTTGCAGAGAAGTATAGATCAAGTTTATCTTCCGATAACATTATCAAGAATAGACGACTCGGCACGCGGACTCTAGTAACGATTGCTCGTCGGATTGCTTTATTCCCTCAGGACAATGATCTCAACACACTGGTATCTCAAGCTCTCCTTGCCGAATTCCTTCCTGCCGTGGAGAAGCTAAATATGACGACACTTTTGGAAGATTCTAATATATTCAAGAAGACACCTCCAGTACGTTTGCTTAAGTCCTATCGTTCGCCTATAATTTACACCTTCATCCCTAGTACAATCCTTCACCTTTCGTTAAAGATGGCAAGCTCATCTTCCCTGGTTCTACTGACGGAAACGGCGAGTCACAGCCTACAGCAATTCCTTTGTTTGACCCCAAGTACGACCCAGAAGGAGCGGCTTCTCATGTTCCTCATATGGATCATTTCTATGATAACAGCCTTCAGACGGGCCTCATGCGCGACTTGGCTATTGACTTGGAACTATTGAGAGAACACGTAATATTGCTTGGAAACCAGGTACGTGCATGTGGCTTGGTATCCCGATTACTTGCTAAATATTACCTATTACAGGGTGTCGGTAAGAACAAAATTGTTGATAGGTACGTTCGCAACAGATGTGTTTTGCGGCCGTTGATACTAATCAGAAGAATTTAGGCTTTGTCAAGTAAGCTTGGTTGCCTTTGATGCACTTTCCTTGGCTGACGTGTTTTTCTAAGCTTCTTGGTCGACCTCGAGAGTACATCCAGCTCCATCGTGACACAACTGTCAACCAGTTGATGTTTACAACTTCCCTTGAATCTGGAGTAATCAATTACACGGATTCGCCACTTCTTCGAGCCATCAAATACGGTCGTTTCATTATCATCGACGAGGCGGATAAAGCTCCTGAACACGTTGTCGCCATATTCCGAAGCTTGGCTGGTCAGGGAGAGTTGACATTGTCGGATGGACGTAGAGTTCGCCTGATCAAAGAACGCGAAGGTGACATTGTCGTCCATCCCAACTTCAGACTCATTCTACTTGCCAACCGACCTGGTTATCGTATGTTTATACTTCCATCTCCAGGCTTCTCATTTCGCTGAGATCATCTTTTAGCATTCCTGGGAAACCACTTCTTGCAAGTGCTGGGAGAGAACTTCAGTGCTCACGCGGTGTCGAATCCTGATCAAGCATCTGAACGGAAGCTTATCAGTGAGCTCGCTCCGGAGTTGAGCGAGGACCTTGTCACACGACTTGTCGGTGCTTTCCATGACCTGAGGAAGAACTACGAGTCTGGAGTGCTCAACTATCCGTACTCCCTTCGAGGTCCATCCTATTTTCTTTGCCGCAAATCAACCTTGCACTAAACCGTCTGTTGTAGAGCTTATCAGTCTCGTGCGCCACCTCAAAGCATATCCCAAGGATTCAATTGGGGATGCCCTCCGCAATGTCTTCGACTTTGATATCTACAAGCCGGAGACTATTGACAAGCTGTCACAGATTCTCTTGCACCACGGGTGAGGTCTCTCGTGCAGCAAGCATTGGTTCAACCACCTCACCCTGCTTTTAGAATTGACGTCCCAAACCTTGGCTTAGAAGCTGCTCGGGTGGCGACTAAGAAAAAGATTGAGGATGTCCAGTTTACTCCTACGGACGATTCCCTCAGCGAACCAAAGGAGGGGAAGCATGACGATAAGGAACATCATGGAGGCAACACCTGGGCCGGTGGCGTACGTTATTTTCTGTTCCTATGATAATAGGGGACGAGTGCTGATATCAAACAGACTGGAGGGAGAGATACCGCTGGTTTGGGTGGTATCGGTGGCTACAAACGCCTCTGGAAGGGAGGTGATGTCAAGCAGGTCCCGGATGAAATGAAAGAGCGCGTGCCGGACCACGTTAAGGAGAAGGCACGAGAGATGGCTAGAGAAGAGCTGAAACGGCGATTAGAGGAACTTGATATGTCTGCTTCAGAGGCTAAAGGATATGCCGATCTCTTGAACGCCACCCAAGCCCATATGGCATCCTTGCTTGACCTTCTCGAACGTAGGCGTCTTCTTATTCGTACCAACTCGGCTCAAAAAATAAACAACATTTATTAGACCTTTCGGCCAAGGAGGAGGAGCGTGTCTGGGTGAAGCGTCAGACTGATGGTGAGCTGGACGATACCAGGCTGACTGAAGGCCTGACTGGGGAAAGCACGGTCTATAAGCGACGGGGAATGGAGAAGCCTGAACTTGGAAGGCCGCAAATCAAGTATGTCCTTTTCTTCCATAGCCCTTTCATACGTTTCTGATGTAGATTAGACCCAAGCGCATCCGGTTTATCTTTGATCTCTCAGCTTCTATGTACCGGTTCCAGTATGACGGAAGGTTGCAACGGAGCATGGAAACTGGTACGGTTTTCTCTGAGGTTGATGGGAGGCTGAGTCATATCTGACGAAATGAATAGCTGTTATGTTAATGGAAACCTTCGATCGGTTGTCAAGGAAGGACAAATACGTCTGGGATGTAAGTGTTTTTCTATATGGTATGAGAGCATGTACTAACTTCTCTTTAACAGATCACAGGACATGTAAGTCTCGAGCAAATAGAATTGAATTGACCTTTGCTAAAGCTCCTTTCAAGTCCGGTGATGGTCCAGACATTACGCTCGTCTCAGCAGATAAACCGCCGACCGAGTTGAAGGAGAGGTGGAAGGTTGCAGAGAAGATGTTTATGGTCCCTCAATATGCCTTCGCCGGAGATTTCACTGGTGAGGCTCTACTTGTTTATAATCAATGAAACTCTGTACTCAAAGATAATTACAGTGGATGCTATTACTAAAGGCGTGACAGATGTAGCCAAGTTCGATGCGGACGACTGGTTTGTTATTGCCATCACGGTAAGGGCTCTTCACATCTATGTTACCCGACATGTCTAATAGCTCCTCTAGGATGCCAACTTTGGCCGTTACGGAATCACGCCTGAGGAAGTGACCCAGGCCATGTCGAGAGATCCCAAGGTTAACACTGCCTTGATTTGCATTGGTGAAGGAGCCGAAGCTACCTGGTGAGTGGTTCCTTCTATCTCTGTCGTTTTCACCGCTTAACGTGCTGGTGCTAGGATTCCCAAGCGCCTTCCTGGCAAAGGTTTCCGAGTTGCGAACACTGGGGATATCCCAACCGTTCTTCGCAGTATTTTGTCGACCATGGTGGATAGGAAGTAGTGTATATAAAATATCTAGATGGATGTATTTCTCGCATCTAAACTCGTTCGAAATGCGAAAAGGCTCTAACGATCTGACAGAGGACCTGGTTAGGGGCTGATAGCTAAATCCAGAATGTATTTCCCACATCTATTCGTGAAGGGGCAGAGGCAAAGGCTCCTGTCGTGTATTTACTTACGTCAAGTCACAATGGCTGCTTATTTCTTTGCTTCACCTATCGACATTGACGTCAAATTGGACGGCGAAGAGGCGCGAAAGCAGGTGGAAATCAAGACTGAGAAAGAGAAGACTGTCTCATGTCCTGTGTACTACGATGGAGACTCGGTCGGTGGGACGGTAAGCGCACCGACTCGACCTCGTCCCATTCGGCTTAGAATGACCAACTCTAGGTGTCAATCAGGGTTCGAGACGGGAAGAAAGTGACGCATGAAGGCATCAAGGTCGAGTTCGTTGGGAATATCGGTTCGTACCAGTCGAAACTCGCATCCGTTAGGCGTTCCGCAGCTCACTTCTAATTCGCGACTATGCTTAAGCAGAGCTGTTCTACGACCGGGGCCACCACCATGAGTTCCTTTCACTATCGCAAGAACTGGCTGCGCCGGGCGAAATGCGGCAGGCGCAGACGTACGAGTTCAACTTCAAGAGCGTGGAGAAGCAGTTCGAGAGCTATCAAGGGATTAACGTCAAGCTGAGGTACGCCGACTCTCTGATATGATAATTCTCGCGTATTTGGAGGCTCTTTCTTGACGATGGACTCGATTCCCTCTGTGTTCTTGCAGATACTTCATCCGTGTGAGCATCTCTCGCCGGATGGCGGATGTCGTGAAGGAGAAGGACATCTGGGTACATTCGTTCCGCATGCCTCCAGACAGCAACAACTCCATAAAGATGGAGGTCGGCATTGAGGACTGTCTGCACATCGAATTCGAGTACAACAAATCAAAGTGCGTCATGTCCTTCCCTCTCTTAGTCTCCTCCATCTTGACATTCGACGGTTGGTTCAATTAATTGCGGGATAGGTATCACCTGAAGGACGTGATCATCGGCAACATTTACTTTTTGCTCGTACGGATAAAGATCAAGCACATGGAGCTGTCTATTATCCGACGGGAAACGACAGGCTCTCCCCCGAACCAGTACAACGAGAGCGAGACGATCACCAAGTTTGAAATCATGGACGGCGCGCCTATCCGCGGGGAGAAGATTCCTATCCGACTGTTCCTTGGCGGGTTCGACCTGACACCGACATTCCGGGATGTGAACAAGAAGTTCAGCACGAGGTACTACCTCAATCTCGTGCTCATCGACGAGGAGAACCGCCGGTACTTCAAACAACAGGAGATTACCATCTTTAGAGAGCCTGAACCTGATCTGGTGCTCCAATAGGCATTTAGCTGCTCCGTAGCAGTTATCACTTGTATTTATACTTGCCACGATATACCACACACGTACACTTTCACCGGGACATTTAGAGCTCAGACATATCCGTTCTTGGTAAAACAAGGTTTTTATTTAAACCAAATCGCTCTACCCCCCAAATCAATCTACCACTCGCGAAAAAAAGTTAACTATCACTAAAACTACAAAAGAAGGTCAACTACAACATAGGCGCTTAAGCATAGTTGGTACAGAGCGAAGATCGAAAGGTATACGTGTATACACAAAACCACAATTAAAAACAAAAGTCGAGGAAACCAAGGCCCTTTAAAAAAAACAAAAGAGTTAACACTTGACCCGTCCACTTAAGCCATCCGCCGCTCCGAATCCCTGAAGACGAGCTCGTACCCGTCGGTGTCTCAGCAATTTCACACCGGACTCTCGCTCGTTTGAACGGGCTGGACGCGCCCAGGATACGGACTCTGCCTGGGTATCATGATCGACTCAATATAAAGGCTCGTACGCGCCGCAGCAGGGTTGGCGATGACCGGCGGTGTCGTCCGCTGCTTCACGTTCCCTATGCTCTTGATCTTGGACAATCCAGCCTTCTGACTCGCCGCCTTGAGCCGTGACGCCGCGAGCGCCTTGGCAAGCTGTCGCTCCTCCTCCTCGATCTCCGGGTTCTTGAGCCACGGGATCGAGGACGTGAGCACCTGCGCAGCCGCATCGATGCTCACCTGGCGGCGCCGCTCTTCGTTCATCGACGCCTCCCTCGTATCTTCCGAAGAGTCCTCTTTCACATCAGCCAGCGACTGCACCTGCGGCTCGCCGTCGATGATCCAGGTGATGCGCGAGGGCAGGCGGCGGGGGCGCTGGCCCAAGTTCGGGCCTTTCGCAGCAGCGGTGGGGACTGTCAGCGCGCCGTCCACGGGAGGCGTGGGCAGCCCGCTGACGACGGATACCGGCCAGTTGCTTCGCGCCATCGCGGTGCTGATGCTCATACCACCACCGCTCTTCCTCAAGTCCATCGACCCGCCCGTCCGGACTGCGAGCTCCGAGAACGGGTCCCCACCGTCCTGTAGCGGGGTTTGCTTGGAAAAGGGTGAAGAGAGGGTGTAGGTCGAGGGGGGCCGCATGGCTTCGGGGCTCGTTGGCGCGCTGATGGGGTGCGAAGGAGGCGCCGCGAGGTAATTGGCCGCGTTGGCGGTGGTCCGGAGCTTGGGGTTCGAAGGGAGACCGATGGGCTTGGGCATGGCCTTGGCCTTGGGCAAAGGAGCGGGAAGAGGAGGCGGAGGTGTAGAATAAATAGGCGACCCTCCGTCGTCCCTGAACGGATCCAACGTCCTCGCAATGAACGAGGAAGAGATGGTCGCCAACGAAGGGTTGGTTTGCATCATCACCGTCTTGCCCGTCGTCCCATCCGGTCCCATCCTCTCTCTCTCTCTATCTCTCTCTCCGGCATCCCCCGCCGCGTTGGCAGTGGTGGTGGTTGTAACGGCCAAGCGAGGCCTCGAACCGACCCTCGACACCGACCGCGAATCGTACTCATACTCCGAGTCCGTATCGAACCTGCTAGTCGCACGGGCACGGCCCTGGCCACGCGCAGCCTCGAGATCAACGTCATAGCTGTACTCACTAACCGAATCAAGGCTATACGCGCTCTGGCGGCTCACCATCGACGGTGCGGCTCCGCGCCCTCGGGTGACAGCAGCAGGAGGCGGCGCAGGTAAGGCCTTGTACGGGCCCGGCTGGAAGTTATTGTCGCCAATCGTCGTCGGCGACCCGCTGCTGTCGTCATAGATGTTCTGACCGAGCCCTGCCATGAGCGGCCGTCCGTTGTACGTGACTGGAGGCCCGGGGAACTGTTTGGTGAGCTCCCGGACGGCCTTGAGCGTGTCTGCCCCGCTCTGGTCTGCGAGACTGTATTCAGAGACGACGCGGGGCTTGCCGGGAGTAGTTGCGGTTGCGGTAGCCGAGGCACCGTCTTCCGGGGGGTGTACGACAGGCGGCTCTGTGAGGATCGTTGCGAACTGGGGCTTGGGCGGGCTGGGAGGAGCAGAGTTGGGGCCGGCCTCGTCGCTCGCGGGGCTGTTGACGCTGTACAGCATGGCTCGCGCTGACTTTTGGGAAACGGTACGCTGTGGGGCGTTGACGATCTCTACAGCTGAATCAGCAATCGAAGGGGTCATCGAATTTCTGTTGCTGTTGTTCCCGCTGTTCATGAAAGCCGGGGTGGGTGCTTTGAGGTTTTCCATGGATCTGGGGAGCGTGGAGACGTTGGGTCGTAGGTAGGTTACAGGATCCGGCTCCTGAGTTGTCGCATAGGAAATGCCAGATTGTCGTTGATACTGCTTCTCTGCAAAGCTACCCTCTGACATGCGTTTGAATTGGGACTCGGAGAACGTAGACCGGACAGACTCGATGATGCCCGAGGGACTGGGGAACGGAAACTTGCTACCAGTAGAAAACCGGAGGAGCAAGGTAGGAGCCCCGTTGGAGTTGCGATATCCGACAGTAACACGCCCTTCTTCACTAATATCTGCAATCTCGTTATTTTGCGATTGGGACTTCTCCTTCTCCATCTGCAGTTTCTGCTTCTTCTTCATCTCCTCCTTCAGGTTCGCAAAGGCGGCGATACCCTGAAGTTCTTGCAAAGATCGTAACCGGGGCATGGTCGACGAATTGGGAGTTCGAGCGACCGACTTGATGTCATCACCATCTTGTTCATCATCGTCGTCGTTATCGACGGTCTTGAGTGCCGCCTTCTCCTTGTTGAAATCAAAGGTTGATTCGGGGAAGAGATGTGCGCGGGGAAGGTTGTAAAAGCTGCGGGCCATGGGGGAGAGCTGTTGGAAGGTGCTTTGCCGGGGATTTGAGATCATGGCACGGATGGCGGGTGCGTCGCCTTGGTAGAATTTAGTGCGGAGGTTGTTGCTGTCTGCCATTTCTTTACGGACGGCGCGAAAGTCTTCTACTGCATCAGGGCTAGATGAGAATGATGTTGTGAGATCAGTTACGTGGAGTGTGAAAGAAAGAGTGCGCACCCTTTGACTATTCCGATGCAGAGGAAAGCCCTGCTGAGAAAACGAATGAGACGGCGGGTGAGGACGAGACCGAATCCTCCCCCTCCAAACGCGATGACCGATTCGATTGCACCCAATTTCATACCTACAGACAGCCAAGCGATACCGTTGACGAGATGAGCGGCGTCTTTTCCCGAGGTTTGGAACTTTCGTTGGTTGAGAAGGGCGATGATGAGACGGAAGAAGGAGATGAGAAAGACGATTGCTTGGAAGACGATTAGCAAGGCCATAGTGAGAGCGGAAAAGAAGGCGTTTATGGTGAAGAGATCTCTGGACTCGAAACCGATGAGGATTTGGCCATTGAGTGCGATGCGACGGATGCCTGCAAAGGCGGCTACTTCGTTGGCGATGATGATAGCCGGGATGGACAGCAAGAGGAGGAGACTGCTTATTTTTGCGAGGATGCGGGGCAAGGCGGGAGAGTTTGAGAGGAGCTCTGAGTTGGCGTAGAGGTAGAGAAAGAATGTGTAGAAAAAGAGAGGAACGAAAGAGGAGACGCCTGTGGGAGAGTGAGTTTATGAGAAAGCTGAAATTGAGTACGAACCTATTGCGACGTCAAAGCCAGCAAAGACGTTGACATTTGTGCGGGCAGAGAAGAGGATGTGAGAGAGAAGGTCGAGGATAGTCAAAAGGAAATAAATCAAGCCTTCCGAGGTTAATAAAAGGTGGCGTCTACAAGTACGTTAGCTGTGTGCCTGGGTGAAGAGAACCAGACTGACCTGTTACCGGACTTTGCAAAGATGACAGCGAGAGAAGAGGTGAAAATGACCTCGAGGACGGTGGGGATGATTGAGACGATGTACTGGAAGCGGGACAAGGACGGACAGCGCAGGATGGTCGCGGCAGACAGACACAGCGAGAACGCCGACATTGAACGAATGAATGGTAATCAATACAACTAACAAAGCATTTCAAAACAAAAATGAAGGAAGAAAAACGAAAGACAAACGCAGAGCTCGCTGCGAAGAAAAGAAAAAGGGAGACCCGTCACTGGGACAGACGATGTCCGATAATGAAAGAGAGAAACAGAGATGGAACAGACTAGCAACCTGTTAGCGATCCAATCACTTTCAAGAATCTGACACTTGGTTGCTACACTCGGCTTTCAATCACAAACACTACGTACAACCGCAATACACTCATCGTGCGAACCTACGTGCTTACAACCGCAATACACTCATCTACTCCACTCCGTCTTTCCAACAAAATGGTGGTATGTCCCTCTCTACTCTTTTTCTAAACTCTTGTATAACTTGAACCAGAAAATCTCAGTTCTCCAACATGACCCTGAGCTACATCTCCCAATCCGTCCGGGTGACCCAACCCCCGTCCAGCGCAACCTAAAGTCCACTGCCCATCCCTTTGCAAAAGCTCGCGAACGAAACCGTGCCCTAAACGCAGCAAAGATGGTTAAAATGTTCTCCAAACCCTTCGTAGATTCCTTGGAAGGCCACATTGATGCCGTAGAAGTTCTCGCAAAACCCACAGAATCGTTGACAACCGTAGCCAGTGGCAGCTGGGATGGAGGTATGTATAGTTCTCGCCTGTCAATCCGCTTACAATCCATCGTTGTTCCTCAGGAATTCTGTTGCACAACCTTCATAGCCGTACACAAATCCTCAACCTCCCTCAAGCGCATAAAGCCAAAGTCGCCGGACTATGCTTCGCGGATCCAAAAGGAACTCGGTTGCTCAGTGCAGGCGTGGACAAGACTGTCCGGATGTGGAGGACCAGCACAGGAGACGGAGACTATGACATTGGGTCAGGTAGTGCGAATGAAGTGCGAATTCCAAATTCTATCACATCGTCCTGACAATCCCACTCACACCCATTCACATAGCCAATGATGGTGTTCCCGTGGAAAACTGCGTTCAAGTATGTCCCCCAAACTCTTATTCTCCAACTCCAACTAATAAAATTGACAGCTCAATAGACCACCACCGTTCTGATCCACTTTTTGCAACAGCATCCAGCACCGTTCAAGTCTGGGATGAAACAAAGTAACTATCCTTTATCCGATAATAAACCCTCGTTTTTACCTATTGCAACAACCAGATCGGCGCCAATATCGAATCTCACCTTCCCCACTTCCAACGAAACCATCTCTTCCGTCCGATTCAACTTGGCCGAATCTTCCGTTCTCGCAAGCGTGGGATCAGATCGTACATTCACTCTCTACGATATTCGTACCGGAAAGGCAGAAAGGCGGGTAATCATGCAGGCACGTTTTCTTCTTCCCTCTCCAAGTTCAAACCCCGAATCTGACAACAATACGAATAGTTCCGTTCCAACGCCCTCTCATGGTCTCCCACCCTCCCAACGATGGTCCTCCTCGCCTCGGAGGACCACAACCTCTACACGTTCGACGTGCGGCATCTAGATGCGCCAGTGCAGATCTATAAAGGGCATGTGGCGGCTGTTATGAGCTGCGAGTGGGCCCCGACGGGTGTCGAGTTTGTCAGCGGGGGCTGGGATCGGACTGTACGCATATGGTCAAGTCGGGAAGCCGGGGGCACGGCTAAAGGCCCCGGAGGAAGAGAGGTCGTGTATCATACCAAGCGAATGCAAAGGCACGTTTTGCGTTTTCCGTTGTTTATCCTGTCGTCATCTTCTTCTCTCTTCTCTTGCTCAAATCTTGGATTCAACTCTAACAACTTGATAACTAACCCGGGGTTTGTGATGTAGAGTAACCTCGACGATGTACTCGGCGGACTCTCGGTTTATTCTCTCGGGGTCTGACGATGGGAATGTGCGGATATGGAAGGCGAAGGCGTCTGAGAAGCTCGGGATCGTGACTGCACGAGAGCGAGCGTCGATGGAGTATCGCGAGTCTTTGATGAAGAGGTGGGCTGTCGATAAGGATGTTGGAAGGGTTATGAGGTTCGTTTTTTCTCTTATATTTTATATCATATGCAGAATAATGATTGCTGACTATCAAATCACAACACCTACTACACCAGGACTCGCCATTTACCGAAAGCGGTGTACAAAGCTGGCCAGCTCAAGAACACGATGTTGGAGGCGAGGAGGGTCAAGGAGGAGAGGAGGCGCAAGCATACACGTGCGGGAGAGTCCAACCCTGTTGCGGAGAAGAAGAGGACGGTTGTTGTGGAACAGTCATAGTCTTGACTCTTTCGAGCTCGTCTTTTTTGCCTGGGCGATTGGGTTGTTGTTTGGCAGCCACGAAAATGTCCTCTTTGTGGGACTTTATATATTCACATTTGCTATTTACTACATCGGAATCGGAAGAACTTGAAGGAAGGTGGAGAGGTTTGGCTCTGTTGGTTCCAGAAGGTATCGCCTTGCCCCTGCCCCTGTCCGTACCATTCCACGACCACTGTCCCTTCCACTTCTTGCATCCATAACACGACGGGACGGATATATGCGCTTAATTCTCTCCTAAACGAAAAGCGCATCTCCACCATGCCCTCGAGCGACACTTTGGATTATATAAATTCTAGCTCGGACTCTGCATGGTCGTTTAACCTTCGGACGTCTCGACTGAGCTACTCCGACTCCTCCGACTTCTCTGATTCGTCTGATAATTCCGAGAACAAGTCCGAGTCGACTAAGACTAAGAAAAACCTGAAGCGAAACGATGTTAGCAGAACGGCAGCTGCCAGTGCGCTGGACGACCTCGACCTGTCGAACCGCGTTGAGACGGTGGAGTATAGGCCGAACCCGTTTAGCATTGCGAAGATCAATGCGGCGTGTCGGGCGGCCAATGCGGTTCAAGCGAAAGCAAATTTAAAGTCGGCTGTGGCTGTAGGAGCAGCGGCAGCGGCAGAAACCAACTTTTTGGATAAAGATCCGAGTTTGACTCCTTCGACTTGGACTTGGACTGGTGTGCACGGCGCTTCACGGGCACCCAGTGGTGCTTCATCAAAATCGAAGACTGGACCTCTTTCTAAAAACTTTAAAGAGACACTTGAACAGGCTGGTCGTGAACGAAATACGAATACGAAGGTGAAGGTGAAGGTGAAGCCTGAGTTGATCTCGAAAGCTGGAAAGTCTCGAGGTGGTGGTTATACGACTACTGCTGCTGCTTCTACTGCTTCTACTACTCCTGCTTCTACTGCACCTGCTGCTCCTCATACTGCCTCTGCTGCTTATACTTCCACTTCCACTGCTAAGAAGAGACTGGCCAACTCCCATAAGCTTGAAGAGCCTCAACCGAAGAAGTTCAAGGCTTTGGTTCCTGGACCGGTTTCTCAAGTTCCTCCTGGTCTTTCTGGTCTTTCTACTATGATGAATGCCACGACTACGAGGAATGCAACGACTGGTACGACTGCTGCTGCTGGTATGGCTAGGACGGCTGCAACTAGGTTGATGGACCCTTCTACTTCCGCCTCTCGAGTTGTTTCCAGTTTCAATATCTCGGCTTCTTCGACACATAACTCTGCTTCTGCTGCTCCTTCAAGATCTCGAGCCACTAAACCCACGCCGTCTACGCCTGCGCCAACCGGACGAACCAAAAAAAGGTTGTCCACAACCACAGAAATGGTTACACAGGCGATTTCGGAGGCCTTGGGACAGGATGAAGCGCATATATCTATCCCTGTCACAGGCGAAATACCCCAAAGTCCGTTCTCAAGTATTATTTGCCTTTTTTTGTTAATTCTGTGGTTCGTTTTTCTGACTTGGATCTTTAATAGGACAGGGACAGGGTGCGATGGGAACTAGGGCTCCAGTAGCCCAAGTTGCCCCTGCAGAGATAATAAAGAAGATATCACCCCTTCGGTATACTCCAGACCAAGACCGGCTTATTCCAGCTAGAGTCGCGTCTTCGCCTCCTCCGGTCTCTTCATCGTGGCAGACGGACGAGGACGAAGATGGATATGGATATGGAGAGAAAATATATGCTTCATCTCCTATCAAGAATGTATCTCGGCCTCGAGTTATTTCTGGATATAGCCCTTCTAGTTTTGCCCGACCACAACAATTGAATCACGTCGTTTCGACAACGGACGGTCCAAAGCGCCAGCCCACTCGAGATCTCGTTGCAGTAAATCCGGCTCCGAACAGCGATCAATTTAAGGTTCCGATGCGAAGCAAATTAAAAGCTGAGGCGTGTAGATCTCCTCACCTCTCGTACGTAACGAGTAAGTGCAAATCGTCTTCCTTTTCTAAAATTAGCATTAACTTCCTCTTCAATACATAGTAGATCGTCAGGGTCTCTCGGCTCCACTGGCTTCGAACTTGACGAAACTCGTTGATGAGTCTGATCGGGACGATGATCCGGGGTTCCGACTCGGGGGAATGGATCCTGAGCCGCAACCCAAGAAAGAGGACGTCGAGGATGGGATGTATGCGCAATTTATTGAGTGTGTACCTGACAGAGACGCAAGTAAAGTGTTTAATGACCTTACTGGTACCACACCAAGCGTTCCAGCACCAATGCCAATGACTTCTCCCCCAAAGCGGCGAGCCGGGCCATCTGGCATCCCGGCGGCACCCACACCACCCCGCAAACAGGCTCAAGCACAAGCTCCGAAAAAGTCTGTATCCAGATTGAAACCGGAACCCCTCGTTTCAGCTTTTCTGAGAGAAGTGGACTCGGTACCGAAGAAACGAATTCAAAACACGGTTCCTGTTGCAGCAAGGGATGCATACTCAATCGGAGAGCGCGACCAAGACGAAGAATGGAGCACCCTACCAGCGTCCAGGAAGAACAAGACGTCATCACATTCAAATTCAAAGTCGAGTGGTAATCGGTAAGTAGTTGTTTACCTGTTTCATTAGTACAACATTATTCACGAATTTGCAGATCCTCGTTCAAGAGTTCGGGATTTTTCCAGATTCCGAGTTTGGTTCGCGGGAATGGTACTACCTCGACGAGTGGACAAGGTTTGGCGGCGCCGAAACCGAGGGTGATCACGTTTTTGCCGCCTCCTTTGAAGAAGGTGCTTCTTGAGAGCAACTCGGGTAGTCTGCTGGAGCCACGGTCCGCAGAGAAAGATATCGATTCTAGTCGTCCTGTGGCCAATTCTAGAGGTATGTACTTCTCACAATGTACGATTTTCATTGCTTACTGATTGAGCATCCTATCCCAGTCGACGAGGATTTCAACGGCCGAGATGGCTCATACGAGTCACCGCGTCGACCTACCATTGAGAATATCTGGCAACTCCCCACTGTGCAAGCGGTTTCGCCCGAACGGAGTCTGAATAATTCTACAGACTACCGACCGCCTTCTCCACCGACCTCAGATGTCCAAGAAATAGAAGAAGTAGACGACTTGAACGTCAAAATCTTCATGGAGCCTTCATCCATCACCATCCGGTACAACAAGGCACGAAATGCCTTGAAACGAGTGAGTCTGTCAGACCTATGCATGCACAATACTTAATCGCTAATGGTTGGCTAGTAGAAGAGATCTCGCATGAGAAGGATAACAAGCCTTCTCGGGCTTCCGAGTTGCGGTGTTGTCTTTAACGATGAATGGAGAAAGAAAGAGAGGAACCCTGAAATTCGTATCCCTTGTCTCTCTCTTACATAGGATCGATGCGCATGCCCAAGTGATGACGAAATGAAGATAGCATTGTAGAGGATGGAAAAAAATCGTGATAATATCATCGTAAACGAAATAACTGAGACGTTAGAGTAAAAATAAAAGATTTGCTATTATACAGTGGAACCCAAAATCGTCAGAAGGCGTTATATGTGCAGCATTCGGCTCGACACAGAAAACATGAGAAAAAGAGAGTTCTCTACCTCTACAATGTATAGTAAAAGCCTTCGGTGTTCTCGAGGTTGCCGATTTTGCCTTCTCGCCGGAGTCTGTTGCGTCGTGCAAAGACGAAAGAGTTGACACAGAGAAGGAGCAACATGCTGAACTGGCATGCCATGGTGGCCCAGATACCAGGGATGTATCTTGGGAAATCTTTCTGACGCCAAACAGTAGTAGCAAAGATGCCACCAATACCGCCCATAGCGATTGTGATAGCAGTCGTAACGGCACGTTTGGAGTGCGAGGTGACGTTGTTGGATTGGTAGGCAAGAACACCGGGAACGCAGCCGGAAGCGCCCATGTTGACGAAAAAGAGGCCAAAGTAGCGGGTCGCGTTGCTGTTGGTGTAGCCTGTGACCATGAGGCCGATGATCACAATGAAGTTTTGGCACGCGAGCCAGATAGCGCGCTTCTTTGTCTTGTCGGCGAGCCAGGCGAAAAAGAAGGTGGAGAACATCTAGAGTTGCGAGGGGCGTCGGAACAATGTGCGTTGGGTTGGAGAGTAAATGGGAACGTACGGCTGCACCAGCAGGTGGTGATGAGAGGAGTAAAGCTTCGGACATGGAGTAGCCCATAGAGAAGAGAATGGGGGTGATGAAGAAGCCGACGGCGTATGCAGGCATAGTCGAAGCCATGAACATAAGACCTGCACCATAATTGGTTATGTTTAAAAAATATAGACTGGGGAGAAAATACAAGCACATACCAAAGGACCAAGAGATAGGGTCAAAGAGGACTTTCCTAACTTTAGCCCAAGTGACGGGGTCAGGAACGGAATCCTTTCGATCGGCTTCGACGCGGTCCAAGATCATCTGGGTGTGCGATAATCATGAGAGAAAATCTTCGATAGATTATTGAAAGAACAGACCTTGCGTTGCTCCTCATTAATAAATCTGCTGGTCTCAGGGAAGTCTGCGGCAAACAGCCAAGCCAAGATACCAAGACCAATGGTGGCGGCACCTTCGATGATGAAGATCCATTGCCAGCCGTTATATCCGTGGGTTCCCTTCAGCAAAGTCATGGCGTAGGCTGTTGAGAGAGGATAGAAAGAATATAGGAAACGAGGACGAGTTGAACAGATCATGACCACCCACCAAGAATTGGGGAGAAACCACCAGTGATGATGGATACGATGTAGAATACGGCCAACCGTTTCTGGACTTCGTGCCGCTTGTACCAAGTAGTGATAATGTAGACAAGTGCAGGGAAAAAGCCAGCCTACGTCATGGTTGTTAGGTAGCAGCTTCGTCGTAGAAGACTTGGGAAACAAACCTCGAAAACACCCAATAGAACACGACACACGCAGAGCTGGCCCCATGTCTTCACAAAGCCCATACCAAGTTGGGAAACACCCCAGCCGACAACACAGATAGTCAAGTGTAATCTCGCGCCAAGGTATCGCAAAGCAATGTTACCTGGGATTTGCCTGATATTACATGCATCAGAAACTTAGTCTAACATGAAAATGGGGGTCATGAGCTTACAAGAGTGTGTACGGCACGAAGTATATCATAGACACGATACTGTATCGTTCTCCAATGTCCAATCTCTAGAAGGAGGGTCAGGTATAAGGAGACGATGGAAGAGAGGTAGGTGCGTACCAAGTCTTGCTCCATCCCTGCCGTCCGAGCAATCCCCAAGTTGGTCCGGTCAATGAGAGCCACTGCATACAGCAGACCCATGATGGGAATCAACCGCAAGTCGATCATTCGACTGAGAAACCATTAGCGATGGGGAAGGAGCTACACGAGGGATATGGAAACGGCTTACAGGGTCTTCTTGACAAACTTTGGGTCATAGTGGGCATCAATGGGCGTCGATGTCTGGTCTCGTTTTTCAATATCCTCGACTTGGAGGTTTGAGCTGGATTTGGAGTCAGACATCGAGGGGAAGGAGACGGGGGGACGGAGAAGGGGGAGAGAGGCAATGGAGAAACCTGCATGGCCGGTAGCGTTCACCTTTCGTATTTATGGCAGGTACGGGTCCAGGGAGAGCATATATAGGACTAAAGCTCATATGACCAGGGCAAAGCCGCCACTGAGCCCATGCAAAGGCACCTGGTGCGATCCAGTGCAATCCCAAGCCCTTCTTTTTGGATAGCCAAATTGGGATGTTGAATGTCCTAAATGCCAATCCGCGTCCCTGTGAGCAAGCCATTGTGACGGTAACGGACTTAACAAGCGAAGGTATTTGAGTCGTGGTCCCAGTCCCTCGAAGGGAAAGGCCGTCCTGAGTTGTTTCGAAATGGTAGGCTATAGTTCAGTCAATCAGACAGTTAGAAGCTCGCAACCTTCCATTGCAAGGCCTTCGAACGTAGGAGAAACGCGCTGTAGACGCGTCAAGGGTGAATCTCGTCCAGTCCAGGAGATTTCTGAACGAGCTCGGAACATGCCAAATTGGGTATACCTTTGTACTTAGCACAATGATGAGAATTACAAAATAAGAAGTTGAATATCTTACGGCGACTATCACCAATCAGTCAGGCTCCGATGGACGGCAAAGTGGTTTTGAATTCCTGCATTGTGACTGGGTTCTGCAAAGTTCTGCAAGCGGCTAGACCTCTGATCATTCGACCAGTTGATGAGAGTAGGTATACGGTAGCGATTGACCCCTGAGCGGTCACTTAGACACAATCGGAGAGAGCAACGGTTATTTGTTTTCACCGGGTCCCGTAAAGATCTGGCGAAGGCTTCATTCAAGACATAGTCATCAGTCTGATCGCGGTGGTCAAGTGCTTCGAGCCATGGGGCCAAGACTTGTAATTCTTTGGCATACAATTCCCAGGCTCCAAAAACTTCCTGTCATACGCTTCAACCACTTATACTCTGAATCTTTCCCTGTTTGCTGGAAATCTTTCGTACAATTCGTGGAGGCTCTACTTGTGGACAGCCAACTCGCTATTGCACTACAAGTCTGCATTCAAGTCCCCGGGCAAACGGTCTAAATGGTCTCACTCCAACTTATCTCGATCGAATCTCTCCCGAGTATGCAATTGTCCCCGGCTACATGGAAAGACTTTACCCCCGGTGGTGGCAAAGCTGGGGTATGCGCTGGTATGCGGGGTATGCGGGGTATGCAAGGGGACGGGAGACCAGGGGAGGCCGTTCGTGCAGTTCATTCTGGTCCCTGTCTTGGCCTTCAACGAAGGGGAACGCGTGGGGATTCCTCTAGAATGGCCGTGGGATGCCAATCTTGGATAAAGGGGACATGGCCCATTCTAAGTACTGTCAATATCTTGCGGAGTTGCCACCCAGGTCCCAGGCTACGACATGAAACGCTGGGATACCCTTCTGTCTACCAGCTATGAGCTGGAACAGCAAGAGATGAACTCAATCGTCGCATTCATATCGCCTAGGGCTCGCTAAGACAGGCTATTCCATTACATCTTAGGCTTGCATACATGGTGGTAGATACTACATACTACTCTCGGCGGATACAGTCCTCGGCTGCCCACATGTACGCGTCCTTCACCGTGACTCAGGATCCTATCACAAGTCCCGAGTCTCATTTGATTCCCAGCGCCTCATAAAAACTTCGCTTTCTTGGCCCCATAGCATCCATCGCAAATCCATCGGGCGACCGCAGATTCCGATAGAATTGCAAATGAATAACGCGCCTTTTTGGGCCTCTCATGTCCACTTTGGGTCATACTCTGTACCTTCTTTGGGAGGAGGTTGTGACCACTGTATCCGTGCTTCTCCATGTTCCTTCACTGGCTTGACACTCCCGCCAGTTGAACGGCGCCCTTTCTCCAGGCTTCGACCATATACACGAAACTATGCTGAGCTACGATAATAATGTATGCGTAGGCGCAATGCATACGGATGCAGAAGAGCATATCAGCCTTCTCGACTCTCCTCGATGCCATCTTATCAGGGCCCCTGTCACTACGTACCGAACGGTGTTAGTACCCCACACCTTCGGTAGGGGAATCTATTTCTCCGGCTCTTTGCGGAGCTTTGCGAGCAACCTGAAGCAACATGGGGGCGGAAAAAGTGAAGCCCCCTCCGCATCCGCATCCTGCCCTGACAGATCTCGTCTGGCCTTGCTTATCGGGGATCCCTACAGAGAGAGCATAAAAGGCTAACGACGAAAGGAATGAAGCAAGCCAGGTCTTCCTTCCTTCCCGCAATGTCCTCCACCAAAAATAGCTCAGATCTCAAAATTGACGACATCGAGAAGCATGAAGTACCGGCGGTTCCGATAGATGCCCATTATGATCCAGCCTTTGTCAGGAGAACCCTGTATGTTTGGTCTATACTCGCAGCTGCAACGTATGACTGATCACAATACTGGATAGTCGGATGATAGACTGGCGTATGCTGCCCCTGCTGGGACTCCTGTACGCAGTTGCCTTGATCGACCGTACGAATATGGGTGTTGCTCGTACTGCGGGTATGCAGCAAGACTTGGTACGTAGTCGAAATTGCAATTATTTCTGTCGATGCTAATGATCGTTTCCAGAGGCTCGACATCGGCGATCGTTATAGCATTGCGTCAATGATCTATTTTGTCCCCTATATCATCTTGTAAGTTCCCTGCTTTGAGAATTACCACCCTCTCATTCTGATGTCCGTTCAGCCAGATCCCAAGTAACCTCATTCTGCGGAAACTTGGTTCCCGCCTGTTCCTTACCATCTGCGTCGTCGGGTGGGGCGCCGCTCAGCTTGGTATGGGTTTCGTCCCTAACTGGGGTCTCCTTTGCGTTTGCCGTGTATTGCTTGGCATTTTCGAGGTTTGTCTCCTACGAGTCCTACGACTTTTTCCTGAGCACCTAAACTGACACAAACTTCTCAGTCTGGGTTTTTCCCTGCCCTCGTCTTCATCATCACCACATGGTACAAGCGTCACGAAGTTCAGAAACGTCTTGCTGTATTCTACCTTTCGTCCATTGTCATAGGTGGCTTCAGTTCCATCCTTGGTGAGTATGGCTCATTTGCGCTCGGCGTATCCAATCTGAAGCCCTTCCTAGCGTATGGAATCACCTTTTTGAAAGGCAAGGCTGGCATCAATGGATGGGCTTGGATCTTCATCCTTGAGGGTATCGCCACAATTCTCCTCGGGATCCTTGCCTGGCTATTCGTTCCCGATTTCCCTGACAAGAGTACCTTCATCACCGAAGAGCAGCGCAGGGTTAGTGAAAGACGTTTCCTCGGACTCTTCATATGCTTAGTTTGCCTTAGATGATCCTGGACCGCATTGAAGCTGATCGCGCTGACTCTATGCCCGATCCAATGACTTGGCCCAAGTTCTGGAAAGCCTTCTTCGACCCATTCACCTGGTCTTTCGCCACCATGTTCATGTCCTCGACCATGCCCGCCTATGTCATCGGCTTCTTCTCCACCATTATCATTAATGGCATGGATTACTCAATAGCTATGTCATTGGTCCTCACTGCTTTCCCTTACTGCGCAGCTGTAAGCCAGAAGTTTGATCTTTTTTACCCCCGCTTTTGACTAACTATCCTCAAGGCTATCTCCTGCTTCTTCTTCGCATGGCTTGCCGATAAAACTCGCATGCGTGCTATTTGGTTAGCTGTCCAGAACCTGATTTGCATAGTCGGCCTTATGTGCACGGGTTATGCTTCCCAACCTGGTGTTCGATATTTCGGCCTCTTCTTGACCTGCATGGGCGCTTCGGGATGTGTACCCGGTGTCTTGGCATACGTTCGTGACTTCTCCAACCTCCTTTGAATTGGGATACTGACTTATTTCCATTCAGCATTCTAACAACATCGTCTCACACTCGAAGCGAGCCGTCTCAACGGCCGTTATCATCGCAATGGGCGGTGTCGGCGGTATCTTCGCCACAATGGTCTATCGTCAACAAGACTATCCTAGGTAAGTTCACCAAGGTCTATTTTCCCTCCTCTCAGTGCTAACCGCGGGTTCATAGATACATCCCTGGTATCTGGGCAACCATGGCCTGCCAATTCACCATGCTTTTCCTTCTCGCTATCAATTCCTTTGTCTTCTGGCGGCGTAACAAGGCGTACAGAGAAGGAAAGCGCGGTCCCTTAGAAGACACTCCTGGTTTCTACTATACGATTTAATGGGCTAATGACGCATCATGTCTCTTTTTCGCTGTTCTCCCTTCATTTGTATTATTATATTGCAAGATCCACATTTTTACCCTACCTATAATTGAATATCTAAACTCAATCGTGGAATAACCAACTCATTAGTGGTTGAATGTTCGAGACATCTGAAAAACCTTGAGGAACAACCACTGGATTATCAATGACCACCACGTCAGGATGGCCGGGCCTGGATGGGCGTGCGGGGGTGGGGACAGTGAAGGGAAAGAAAGAGAGCTAACGCAAAGCAGAAGAACTCTCGACTCTCGAGATGGTCGATGGATGAAAGGAGATACGAGAGTTTGCCCTGGATGCTTCGGGCCAACCGCGCTTCGGCGGCGGGGCTCCGGATCGACTGTTATCCCAAGATTCCAGACAGGTTCTTAAAGAAGCACATTTTCTAGCACAAAGATTATAATGTGCTATTCTTTGGCAAACTTACTATACTTTACGGGGAACATGGTACACGGTTTACAGATATCATACATATAGGGGCAAGGGGTGCATCCTTCTGGACAACACGCAACCACACGAGAGAACGAGAGAAGAAAAAAAGGAACGAGGACCATGGGTGTTGTCGGCGGGGGAAGGCGCGAGACATTACGAAAAAGAGAAAAAGGGAGTCGCCACCAACCGAGAGAATGAGATCGATCACAGGTAGAACATGGTATCCCTCAGATTAGGACCCGAGACACCATTGTTCCAGAGTGCAACTCCCTCCTTGAACACATCATCTTTTTCGGTACTGGAGTTCCCAATGGTGCCTCCGGCCTTGATACCTTGCAGCAATTTGGAAATGTAGCACCGTCCTCTTTCGCATGCCAAATCGGCGTAATATGCGGGCGAAACGAGACTGACCGACTTCGTAGCCCTCGCAAACATGAAGCTAACCGCCATGGTGAGGGTCTGGATCAGATCGGCCTTGAACCCTATCTCGTCGTGGACGACGTAATAGTGGGTAGGACGGAGCGAGCCTTGCATACCGCTATGGGCTGTTGAACAGTAGTAAGCAACACGAAAATCAAGAATAAAAGTGATCCACACTCACCCTGAAGGAAGAAGTCGAAATTATAAATGGACGTGACACCCCTATCCACGACGAGGCCCGGCTTAGGATTGCCTTTGTCGTCCGCATCAGCGAGGTCAGTGGGATAGAATCGAGTGTGGTGACGTTTGCCGCAAACGATGATGGACAACTTAGGCTGATAAGGTGTCTGCCTATCGAAACGCCTGAATGCCTCCTTGATCTTGGGCATTTCTTGTTCGATGACAGTCTTGAATTGACCCTACAATGCACAAAAAAGAATCAGCGGGAGTTAGGAAATGAAAAAAGATGAAACGGACCTCAGACACGCCATCTCGGTAGACGATGATGCGTTCAGGCAATACACGATTCTTGTTTGCAAACAGCTCAATCCTTTCGATCATCATCTTGTCGAGATCTGTGACCATCTAGAACGACAAGACAGGCATAAGCAAATTTGTAGACAGAGGTAAAAATACGATGGTTGTTACACACCTCTTTCTTTGACTCTTGGATCCGCAATGAGCAGGGGTACTGAGCGAACGTCGGATCATAATTCGCCACGACAGCCGCAATGGAAGGCGTTCCTGCCAGACTTCCAGGACCAGGATGAGTGACATCGATACCAACAAGCATGGTAGGTTTCTGTTTAACCCATTGCATGTTATTACTATCCAAAACATGGCTATGAAGACTGTTAGTGGACTGAGCACGGCGGTACGAGAGTTTACATACTTGACACCACCGAGCTTCATGTTGAGCTTCAACGCAACATTGGCGAAATACTGGGGTTGCCCTAGGGAAAAGTGTTATTTCCCGTGATGTCGAGAGAGCAAAATAGCACGACTTACCTTTCTCCTTCTGAATCTTGTCAGACTGAACGCAAACAGTGGCTTTTAGAGGTGAATATCAGTTATTCAAAATTCCGTAAAGAGATACGCACGCAAATCAAGCTCTGTGTCGGCAACCTTTTTCAGTCCAGAATAGATGTGCTTGTCCCCGCTTGACAAGAGGACGATGACGATTGAGGGCTTCGGATTCAGCTCCATGAACTTCTTCTTGATTTCCTGTACCGCTCGACTCCTGATGCCATCGTCTCGATTTTTGGGCGTCAACGTCGCCATGGTCAATCTTGGGGGACCACCCACAGTCATACCACATTCGCCACATTTCCCTGCGAAGCCCTTCAGCAAGGCAAGCAGGTTCGGATCACTGGTGTCTTTAAACTCGTATCTTCCGCCATCCTTGATGAGCAAGACTGCCCAGTTTTCCAGCTTTGCACCTTGGTAGAACTTTACCTCCCGCATATTCCAGCTCGCCCGCCCATCCACGGCAGGAGTGCCCCTTCCGTATTGAACACCGGGGAATGGAAGCTGTCTGGCAGGCACGACCGACATATCACTCTTGACCGCAACATCGAAGACGCCGAAGGGATTAGGGCCACTGAAACCAAGTTCACGAAGTCCTTGGTTAGCGATGGTCTTTGCATTCACGCTAGGAACATTTGCGGCGACGGTGATCATATTTGCCGTTTGGTCGTCCGTCAATTTCCCCTTGAATGCTTGGTTGGGGAGGATCTCGCATAATTCGGCTGGGAGGAGGTTCGTCTTAGAGCCGCCGACATCGACGAGAGGCGTATCAGGGTGGGTCAGACGCAACCTGTATTCTATCACAGATAAAAAGGATTAGGAAAAGGCAGACGAGGGCGTAAACATTGTAACTCACTCCTCAGGAAATATTCTTCCACAGTAACCTCAGCTTTGAATTCTTCAACTCTAAACCTATAGGTTTTAGCTGTATAGTTCGATATACCTTTCACTGTCTTCTTGTATCCGAGATGAGTAGCTTTGACCCGAACACCCTTGACAAACGAATTGGGTCGAGCACCCCAACTTGAGCGAGTGAAAGTATTGATGGCATCGGCCAAATTACCAGGTGTATAGAACGCGGTCGTGCAGGCTAATTGAATGACGATGAGCTCTAATTAGAATCACCCCTCCGTGTCGTTACTTACCGTTGACGTTTACCATCAACTGGTTATGCGCGGGACGAACCGACGAGTAGAAACCTCTCCAAGCTTCAAGACCTCCCCCGAGGTCAACAGCACCGCTATCCGGGGTCTTGAAGAACCATCTATTTCGACCCACCATCACACCTGGGCCGCCCGAACGGTTAGGGAACGAAGCTAAAATGACGTTCAAAGCTGTGATAACGGGCATGATATCGTAATCTCGGTAGTTCGGTTGGCCTTGAAGATAACTGCAGGTTATAAGAATAACCCGTCAGTAATGTGCAATCAGACGTCCAAGCCGTGCACTTACTTCACCAAGTTGCCGGTATCGATATGTTGAGTAAACGTGAACTCCATAGTATAGCGCTTCCCGCCGGCCTTCGGAGGCGGCTCGTCTTCGTCGAAATATGGAACTGTAATTGCAAGGGGTTGTGGCAGCAGGTGCGATGAAATCAATTTGGCCGAATAATCGTGCGCGACTCTACCCTTGAGCCCATGCTGGGTCCACTCTGGGGTCTTTTCGGCCAATTCAAAGAGCCGTTTCTTGATACGTCTCGCCAACTCCTTGGCCTTGGGCGTAATAGCAATATCATATTCATACAAGGGTCCCTTGGGAACTTTGACTGGGAAGAAGTTAGCCCGCACTTTGGTCACCTTTCCCCTCGTTCCGAAGTCGGGGCGCACGGGGAGGTCCGTAGGGGGGATCTTCAAACCCTTCAACGCAGCGACGAGGGCTTTTTCAGAGTCATCTTGTAAACGGCTATCGATAACGGCCGGGCCCGGCGAGTAAACCCTGTAATCAGTGAGCCTCGGTCAGCAACGGTATACACAGATGAATATAAATCATTCCTTACTCTGCAGGAGGCCGATTACCACCAAAGCCGCCACGGCCACCGCGGCCACCTCCGCGGTCACCTCCACCGCGACCGCCTCCACGATCTCCGCCACCTCGAAATCCACCACGACCGCCCCTGTCTCCTCCCCCTCCGCCACGACCACCGCGGTCACCACCACCTCCTCCCCCTCGAGGGGGACCACCGCGACCGCCACGGTCGCCTCCTCCACCACGACCCCTACCAGGCCCTCCCCGATCACCACCTCGATACGACATTAGACGTCAAGTTAACGGGAAACTAGAGGGGAGAGAACGGGAAGATAAAGATCTGGCGGAAAAGCGGGGACAACTTGAATATTACCAACTAATCAAGAAACGCCGAATTTAAATCGAATGTGGAATGGTCCAAGCTGGGCAATAGAAGCGCGACCCAAAAAGCTGACTGAAACTATTTGCGATGAGGCTCTTGTAATGCTCTTGTCTACCACGATAGGATGGTTCCAGGGAAAACAAGCTCCGGAACGACTTCAGGAAGATTGTTATCAGAGGAAACAGATCAAGGATAACAAGAAATTGGGGAATTCATGGGCGGCTGGGGGGCGACTATAAGTACCCATTTCCAACGACAAACATGGCAATACAATGCCAGCCATGACACAGTGATCGTAGCGCCTCCGGAAGCATTTTGGTTCCATCGCAATAACGACACCATCGTCTTTCTGTGTCTTTCTTTATATCTCCAGGCTACTAGCACTTAGGGAAAAGGACGCACCCTCGTCGTGTAGGTGGGCAGCCACACACAAAAAGAAAGGGTGAGGTGTTCTATTTTCGACTATCCATCAATAGGCGCCTATAGTATTTACCGGGGGTCGGACTCCGAGTCATACATAATCGAAATCCTGGTCAAAGAAGCAGAAGACACGAGTCTGTAACAAAGGTGTTGGCAAGGCGCCTGGAGAATCTGAGGACGCCCTCAATTACGGGAACGGTAGACGGTTTAGTGTGCAAGTACATCTGCACGTAAAATAGGTCCCCTTCACTACAGTCGGTCCGGGTCGGTATATGCCTCTAACGGATATTCCGGTGCCCATGCCAGGCTGCCTGGGGAGCTCGAGGTTATCGCTTCTCACTGCCTTCGTTATCCTTTCCGTTCTCGAGCTTCATCTCCACCCCGACCCCTTGCAATTGGCCTCCAGGTCGCGCGTTCTCGAACATAGCGCAGTCTCGCATCGACTACACGTCACGACCTCGACTATGCTCTTCGCCGCGCAGAGCGTAGACGTATTTTCAACATCGATGGACTACGTAAACTTGCAGCGGAGTCCATTTTAATCGGAATCTTGATGGCCTTGTCAACTTCACAAAGCTCGCCGAGGGCGGAATTAACTATACCTTCCTCATCACCATGCGCGGAGGCTTCTAAACGATAGACCGTATCCCAGACCGCGCTACAGCTCCCAGGTACTACGCTGTCGCTAGTGAAGTGGCCACCATGGCCTTCCTCCGTTCCTATGGGCTGCCTATTCCTAAAGTCTACGGATACTCGCCTGCACCGGACAACGCAGGAGAAACCGAGTATATTTATCTTTTTATGCAATTCGTCCAAGGCACCAACTTGAACGTGGTTTGACCTAGGGGAACAGGAAATCATTTCAGGCTTGCGCCACCTGTCCCCACTGGCGGAACCATATACTATGCACAAGACCTCGAGGAGGTGACTCGGGGGCCAGGCATCCTGTCGGGTACTGTTTGATGCTGATTAGGACGCTTCAATTGAGATACCAGGAGGTCGACTTGAGGGATACTAACTCGTCTAATGGTGCACTGACATTTGGAACACTTGACAGGTTACCGTGACTAATTTCATACCTGCCCTGTATGTCCTATGGCCTGACGGAAGAGAAGTAAGTTCTCTATTGAAAATTTTCTGAACCTGAATGGTTCGGGTAATGACGAGCAGAATACACGAAGGAAACAACTTACGGCGGTGGTGGCTGATAGGAAAGACCGATTGACGCGTAAATCTCAGAACGAAAACCTCCATTCAGTTAGGGGCACTGCCAGGACGCGTCGTAAATAACTGCTCAGCGTGTTTGAGGCCTGAGGGACCGCGTTGTTTGCTGTCGTAGTGAAGCGTTCGCGATATGTATTTTAACGGAGCTACCACTGTTCTGACCACGACATTCATGGTAAGAGCTCTGAGCTCAATGGTATTCAGAATGAAAGAAAGTTAGAGTTTAACACACACTCCATTAGCCATTTGAATATACATCCACCTTCAAAACTGGCAGTTCCAATGCCTAGGAAATGTGATTGTCAGAAAGGGACTTCAACTCAGACCTGAATCCCGGGGTCTCTACCATTCGCAACTTTCAGTCGTCAATGGAAGAGACACTGCGATAACAGTCCTACGTCCTTCCGTGCATCGCTCGGTCACGACCCACCGTTTGCAGAAAAAAGGAGACATCGCCGGTCGTGTCGCCCGGCAACCACAAATAAAAAAGAAAGCGAAGGAGAATTTACATTCTATTTGGCCCATGCTATGCATTAGTAGGCACCTAGGTAGCAGTACCACGGATCTGGTTCACAGTTAACCCCAAGGTCCATGACAGCAAAATTCCATTCCGTAGTTGACGGGGGTCAAGAGGTCAAAGATGCCAAAAGAGATGTCAATGGATCTCTAGAAGACGCCCTAGTTCCCATCCTGACGAACGCGCAAGATTTGGTTCTGGATGACGAGCAACAAGGCGTACATCACTTCCACCCGCTAGAAAGGTCAATCGTTAGCAAGTGGCATCCACACAGGAAACAGACTTACCGGAATGCTGACTCCAACTTCCTGGGCCATCCTAACGACCTCACCCAGAATAACCTCGACTTCGAGGGGCTGTCCCCGTTCCATATCAAGCATCATGCTGGGCTTGTGAAAGCTGTCGGGACGTCTATGGATGCCCTCTGTATTGTCTAAAATTGTCTGTGGCAGAGATGCCGGCAGGGCGTCTGGAGAATCAGGATAACCCAATGCCCGACCCAGAGTCATTAGCTCGTCGAACACAGCTCTCAACTGTGGGCGAGTGTATTTCTCGATGGCGTCTGCTGAGACTGGGGACATATAGGGTGTATACTTCGGGCCCCCGGGTGGAGGGGGGTCTCGGTAGATGGCCGGGAGCGTGTACCTGCAAATGATTGCGTTCAGCCAATCGGGTGAGTGGGATTAAATGGCTCTCCAAGACAAACCTTGTCAAAGTCGTAACCGAAGAAAATGTCACATTCCAAAAGTTCTTGGCGAACTTCATCCTCTGTATCTCTGGGACAATCGTAACTTCACTCCCACCATCCTGCAAGAGTCCTCCAAAATCATCCAAGATAGCTTGCTCCTCAGGCGAGTTAACCGTCGTGGTACGATCGTTATGACGGTAAACCCCAAGTGTCAGGCGATCCTGAAGTTTGAATGGGACGTCGATCAGTTTACGAAACCGTGTACAGAGGACATAACTTTAAATTGGACGCTCACAAAATTCCCATGCTCGACAACGCCTGCTGAGACTTGGTTTGTACCAATCCAAACTCCGGCACTCAGAAGCTTAGGCTCAGTTTCTTTTCCTACCTTTCCCAATCCGACATTGACCTTCTTAACGGCCTCATATAAATCCTTTTCCACTCCCAACCCATTCTGGAAGAGCACGTAAATCGGCTGGGCGTATTTACCGGTGTACGGGGGCGTCAAGAGCGGTTCAAGAAGCTTAGGGGTGGTAATGAGCTCCGGGATGGCTTTGGTAGCCACGACAACATAGTCGTAAGGCTGAGAAGCGGCTTCGCTAATGGATTTGAAGACTGCAGCATTTGTTCCAAAAGACTTGAGACGAGATCTAATATTTTAATCAACGCAAGATACATACCGGCGTCTGGTTTCCAGCCTGGGATATCACCGTACTTCCCGCTTTTGATATGCACTCCATCGCCTAAATCATATTATTCCATCGGTGGTCTCATGAAACGCATATGACGAGAGAAATTGGATGCTTACGGTGAACGACTTCGAAGTTGCTCCTGGCAACCACACTGATGCGGGTACGGCCGCTCTGTTGGAGGATATACGAATCTATCGCGTTTCATCGACGTCACAGACGAGTAGCCATAATGGACAAAGACAAAGTCCAAGTCGAGCAGCGGAAAAAAACACGCGCCAAGTCAGATAAATCATAACGCGCACCCCGAAAGACGCGAGAGCAGCCACTCACAGATAACACCGATCGCTCCGAACCCAACCAAGAGAACTTCCTTGGGTTTCGACGATGATTTCTGCTCAGACATGGCCACAAGTATTAAACACAAGAACAAGTCAAACCGTAGATAGATGGCGTCGTTATCTCTCGTCGTCAAAGCCTTTCGAATTCGCGGAAGCTGTGGAAACAACTACCGTCCGAGCTCGAGTGATTCTTGATCGAGAGAAGAATTCAAGAGTGTGGGGGAAGGAGTCAAAAGCTGAGAGAGAAGACGGAAGAGTCTGGGTAACCGGGGAATCTTCTATCCGGTACAATACCCCATATTTAAAAGGTTTCTTTGTTGGCGCATAGTATGACCTTATGACGGGCTTGGGACCGCGGCTGGATGGCAGATATCCACTGATGGCATGAGATATGGCATTGGCATCGGGTGTCCCATTCCCCCTTTGTCGTATAAGGATAAGATGACTCGGCCCTTTACTGCAACGGACCGGTATACAGCAGATTTCCTTCCCCGTCCGAGCAAGAAAGGCGTTTGAGCGCCTTCCGCAGGCGCTCAGTGGGAACGGAAGCACAAACACAAGCACTTATCGGATCACTTAGTTCAGTGGATATCCTTGTATATCATGTACGTATACCCATGGCACTGCTATGTACCAAATTTCCAAGCAGCCGGCCATTTGTTTGACTTACGTATAGATGTTCATGTCACACTTCCAATCTGTCGCATTGACAGGGACCGTAATTTTTATGATGTTTTTTGTCTTCTTTGCGGACCCACATATGTAAACGTTCGTTGAGCGCTGGGCCGCTCAGTTTCCCCTGAGAAGTTTATCCTCCTCAAATGTCTTCTTCACCTCCGCGAAGAATTCGTCGTCGATCAAGACTCGAACGCCGGTCATGGCCAAGGCTTTGCTCACGTCCAGGCACGCGTAGTGAGCTTCGATGGTAGTGGCGGATTGTGCGAAAGCAAGGGTGTGGTTGCCGCCGTCCTTGACGGTTGGGATGGCTATTTGGCAAGGGCGGCGTTCAGTTACTTAACGTTAACCAGGAATTAGGAAGTTGCATACCGAATCCAGGGTGCAATGAAGGAAGGGCTAGATTTGAAAAAAACAGGAGTTAGCCATCATCCTCGGTCTTCCCAGATCCAGTCACAAGGTTACGGATGAAGTCAATACGTACCGTATGTCACATTCCCCTGTAAGCCAAATAAAATCGCATTAACGTTAAAACCGTCAAACAAAGTGAGGTCAATCTTACAAAATCGGTCGAGGCACTTGAAATTCCCCACTCATAGTCTATCGATCCGTATTTATTCAAGACGATGTTTGCAACTTCATCGCCTAATTCAAAAGCGTTTGCTCGGATCATGGAGGCTGACAGCGATGAGAAAGAAGAATTAACTTACCCAGCGCTTTATTCTGTCTCAGCTCATACAGGGATCCTAGCTTGTCGACTTTAACTTCACAGCCCGTCGCTAGACCTCCAGCTCTACAGGGACAAGAATAAATGAAAGAATAATCAGCAAGGAAGCAACTCACTCGAAGCAGGGGATAACCCTCTTAACTGTATCTTCCATTTCGCTTTTGGTCGGTGCTCGGACTAAGGAACTAGATCATTACCTCCGTCAGCGCCTCATGGTAGTATACTTGAAAACGGCATACGTGAACTTTGAATAATCGGGGATAACTGTCTAATGTGTCAGCTGGGCGCCCTCAATTTGGATCGTGGAAGTGACTACTCACTATTAACAGCCCAATCTTTCCCCTCAAAAATGCCATGAACCCGGTGGGTCGGTCTGAGTTGCTGCCGAAGGGCAGAGATATTGTTATATCCCAACACGGCTGCATCGAGTGCGTTTTTGCCTTCCCATGGCGAGAGAGAAGCGTGAGCGCTTAAAGAAAATGTAAAGTGTCAACGGCGTGTTTTTGTAAGCTCGATGCGAATGATAAACGCACGTATGTCCTTTGTACTCGACACTGATCCGCTCGAGAGCAAGAGAGCTGCTTAGGGAGACCGATCCCACTGGACCTGGAGCAGGGTGGGACCTACCATAACCAAGGAGCACTAGTTAGGGAATCGCTTGAAGTGGAGACAAGGGAAAGAAGAAACACGTACATCAAGCAGATATCCATTCCATCATACGCTCCCTTCTCCAGAAGCGCGAGTTTTCCTGCGCCTCCTTCTTCCGCTATTGACATATGTCATTAGTATATCGTGGGTAGATTGGATATTACATACCAGGGGTCCCTAACAAAACGACCTTCCCATGCAAGTCATGCTTCTCCATGGCAGCGCGGATGCCCAAGGCAACGGCTACACCGGAGATACCTATGAGGTTGTGGCCACAGGCATGGCCTATTCCTGGCAGAGCGTCCATCTACCGAATGGAGTCGCATTGTGGGCTTATTCTCCAAGGGGTAACATGGCATACGTACCTCAGAGTTGACACCAATAACCCGACCTCCTGTTCCACGCTGGAAAGTTGCCCTCCATGCAGTGGCAAGATGGAACGATTTGTCAACCGTCCAGCCATGTTTTGAAAGGAAGGTCGTGTATGTTTCGTGAGCATAACTTGAAAACAAGGAGGTTGAGATCCAGATTCCAATACGGCATAGAGTTTCTGACTGACTATTCTTCATACCCCAGTTCGGGATGGGCTGTAGAACGCCGCGGTCAATTCAAACGAGCTGTCCCCGAAAGGGCTTAGAAGGCATACCATGTATGTCTAGACTCAACGCCCTGAGTTCCTGGTCCAATTCCTTGATCTTCTCTTCAACAGTTTCAAGTATATCGGGTCTGAAAATCGGTTTGTCTGTCCCACTGGAGGCCCTGTATGAGCATAAAGCATTGATTTTGACGTTAAACAGGTACCTTGGTTTAGCTTTCGCGTTGGCATCTCCTCTTCTCCAAACTGGAGATTGAGTTGATGCAGAATTCTGATCGTTGCATTGACACATATCTTATGGGCGGTGGCTGCGGCGATTGGCTTTTGCTAGCAACCAGGGTTGTGTTCGAGTACAAGTATGTCAGTAGTCTGGACTCTATTGGTCATGGACCCGAACAACTTATCGATTCCGGTACACGGTACGGGCAGAGTCAGCTGATGAAAGACCATTGGCATGAGAAGTGACGTGAGACCCCTATTATTAGGTCTGATAAGATAAGATGGACGACGATCTGCCATAAGGGGCGCGCTGTGCATTGTCAGCGGCGCACAGAATGTTTGATTTTTACACGACCAAGGGCTCGGGCGGGAATGGGGCCTCCCAACCACTCCGGGCTTACCTACAACATCTACTACTCTGCTCCTTCTTACATGGCTTACTGTGGCAGCTCAGCAAGGCTTGCACACACCACCACATAGATTTTGAACGTTTGAACTTCTATAGTCGGACGGAACACACCCGGAAAACTTTACAGATAAAAACAGACGAACATGCCTCTCGGAATACGCTCGAAGCTGGGTAACTCAGTGCGGAGATTGAGCCGGATGGGGTCTGGGGCAAGCGGAACCGCTGGATCTGTCGACGACCAGTCCAGCCTTTCAGCGGAAGGCAAGGAAGAAGAGAAAGAGAAAAATGACGCATATGCTGGCATTAGGGGCCTGGATCCCGATGTCCTAGCTAAGCTCCCCATTGGCGCAGAACTCGGAGAATCGGTAGGTTTCATGCTTCTAGAACGGCTTAACGTCTTGACCTGACCGTTCTGTCAGATTACCCCAGACTCTGGATTCGGTTCACAACACTCCGAGTCCTCTGCGACGCCAAATTCCTACCACCCGTACCGTTCGAACGACATGGATACCAACTCGGAACACTCGGGATCAACTAACCCGGCTAATTCCTTCGACTCAATTGACACCATTTCAGACGTCGAAGGTGAAGCCGGACAGTGGGGAGATGAATTCGACTATCCAAGTAGTGCTGAGCGGGAGAAGAACAGACGAATCCGCAAGCTATTGAAATATTCCAAATGGATTAAACAGCGCACTGGTATTGACGGGATGGATGGCACTGGTAGTGGCAGCCATAGGGGCGTGTTGGCCTTGGAACGCAAAATGGCGCGACAGGAAATGAAATTGAATAAATTGGGTGAGGAGAGGAACAGGGCATTTTAAGCGCTGTATAGATCCGTAGTTGCTAGTGACCTACCGTTTTCGCAACCGTGTCGACCAAATACGTAGATCAAGTAATGTGTACATAGTATATCTATTATTTATTGAATATGTTTGAGAAGGATCTGTACATTTGAAGGAAATAGGCGCCCAGGCGTTGGTCTTGAAGAGGACGGAAGTAATCCCGTTCACTAAACCAGCATCGTCTTCACCCTTTTTGGAACCCTTGTATAATCTTGCTCGGTTTGAGTCAGAGCCCGGATCACAAGTGGGCGAAGGGAAGCAACTTCCGATCAAACGTCTTTTCTTCCCGATTGTCATGTCATCGCTTCCTTCCTCTGCTGACATTCACGGCACCCCTATCAGCAATACTAACCAAGTTGACAACTACAACTTCACAGATTTGGAATCGAAACTTAAAACATTCATCGACCGTCAAAGGGAACTTCTCCAACTCGAACGAAATGCCGAAATCGAACGCACATCTCTGTTACTCTCGAACTGCAGTCCCAAGTTACTTGAACAGAAGGGGCTGGCCTTACTTGGTTTGGGAATTGCCAGTGTTGGTGTTGGGCTAGGTGGAAAGACGTGAGTAGAGGTAGAGGTATCTTTGGTCACTGAACACTGGGAGCACTAACTGTATTGCCACAGACTGGTTGAACTAGACCGTCCATCAGCGTACCATACTTCGCCTATCTTTCCTCCACATACGTTTAGGTGGGCATATATTAATTCTGCTGTGACTGTATGAAACTAATGTTCATTCCAGAAACGGAGATCTAGCTCGGATCGAAGCACACACATCGTCTTCCACGGCCGCCTCTGGTACATCGAAGAAGTCAAAGGCGAAAGGCCCTTCTGCTCCTAGTTCCTCTGCATCAGGAGATGTATCCAACTCTGCAGTCGAAGGCGTCGTATACAAGGTGATTTCACCTGTCACGATCTTGAAAGCCTCGAACTTACCAGGCTACTCCCTGGTTAACTGTTGTTAGGTATCAGACACCCGAATCGTGGTAGCCGTCGACCCGGACGGCCCAGGCAACTCAAACATTGACGATCTCCCTGATAGATGTCGTGTCGTTAAACTTGCCAACAGTGTCACCTACGATCGGTGTGTCTTCTTCCACATTTGTCGTTACTCCAACCGTTTACTCACCCGGACCGGTAGAATGGACAAAGCAATTGATAGATTAGAGAAGACTGTTTTACCTTCTGTGGGTCTTCTCTTGCACTTCTCGCGTCCTGTCCCTTTCTCATCAACCATGACTTTGTAAAATTAGACCAGTGGCGGGTCCTCTAATTACACTCTAACACCCCTCGCTCAAGTATTGCTTGGGATGAAGCCTCTTTCACGACCTAATCCAAATGCGATAAAGGACATCACATTCTTCAATCCCAATCTCAACGAAAGCCAGAAGGAAGCATTGAGGTTCTGTTTAAGCGCACCTGAAGTCGCTTGCATACACGGTCCGCCAGGTGAGGCACCATTCAGTCCTTACCCTCGAAATACCTCCGTCATCCATCGCTCATTACAATAACCCTGAAAGGCACGGGAAAGACCCACACCCTTATCGAACTCATCCGTCAACTCACCAAACCTACTTCGACCCATCCCAATGGCCAAAGACTGCTCGTATGCGGGGCCTCAAACTTAGCAGTTGACAACATTCTGGAGAGGCTGTTAGACTTGGACGATGCCTGGCCTGGCGTTGAAGCTTCCGGATCAGACGGAAGCAGCGAGAAGAGTACCATTGCCAAAAAGTCAGGCGACAGGAAATTGAAAGTAACACGAATCGGACACCCCGCGCGGATCATGGCGCACCCTGGTATCCTGGAATCAACTTTGGAAGTCAAGTCGACGAGGACGGAGCAGGCTGCGCTGGTTAAGGATATAAAACAAGAACTGGAGAGCATTCTTGGGACGCTTTCGGGGAAGGGGTCTAGTAAAGGTGGTTCTGGTGGTTCATCGAAAGCTGGAGTGAAGGGAGCGGGTGGTGCGAAAGATAAACCTGTAGGAACGCAGAGGGCGAGCAAGCCCGGTGCGAGGCCTAGAGGAGCCGAACGGAAGAAGATGTGGGAGGAAGTTAAGGCTCTCAGGAAAGAGTACGTTTAGTCACTCATCTCTTCCAATCTCCAAAGAAACACCTTCGTTGATGAGTGGACAAAATGGTTGTTTAGGTTTCGAACTCGTGAATCCTCAATCGTGACCTCTGTCCTCTCGCAAGATTCCCAAGTCGTGTTATCTACTTGTCACTCCGCTGGTGGAAGACAACTCAACAATCTGCCAGACTTTGATGTGGTCATCATCGATGAAGCGACGCAGGCGATGGAAGCTGTAAGTACTTGTATTCCATTCACAGACCACAGGTCTTGGCATTTGTTTTGGGGATTCGTTTGATGTTCCCTGTGACTAACGAATCGAGAATGCAGGTAACTTGGATCCCGATATTCAAAGCTAAGAAATTGATCTTGGCCGGCGATCCAATGCAGCTTCCGCCCACTGTTTTGTCGCTGGGCGATGAGAGGAGGAAGTTGGAAAAGAAAACCAAGACGGCGACGGTGAAGGCGAAAGAAACGAAAGGGGATGGCAAGAAGGAACAAAAGAAAGGAAGCTCCGGGGCTAATCCTACTAAGAAGGACAAAAAGGAGGGGGAAGATCCAGAAGAAGACGAGAATAGCAGTGAAGGTGGGGATGACGAAGAAATGGACGATGCAGGAAGTGAAGCCGAGGATCCACCTGCTCCGTCGGATGCAACCAATGCTAAGCCAGCAAACCAAACGAACAAGATAAGCAGACCAACCAGAATCCCAGAATTGATACCCCCTCATTCATTGGAAGTGACCCTCTTTGAGAGACTGGAGAAGATGTATGGAAGGAATGTGAAGAGGATGTTGACTGTGCAGTATCGGTGAGTATGGTCCAGAATGGGCATACGGGGGCACTCCCGGTTCCCTACTTCACGTTCGCGTTCATCATGATGTTCTGACCCTAAACCACAGAATGCACAAGCAAATATGCGACTTCCCTTCTCGCACTCTTTACCGATCCAAGCTGCGCTCCCATGCATCAGTATCAAAACATCTCTTGAAGGACTTGGCTCGTATGTCTCCCCTTTCTATAGCCTACCTTTTACCACCTCTACTGAACTAATTGCCCCAACCACGTTCTCTAGCGGACGCCTCGGAAGAAGACTCGGAAGAAATCCTCCAACATCCCGTTCTATTTTTCGATACAGCCGGATGCGAGTTCTTCGAGCGCCTCGAATCCGAGGAAGGCTCGACCGATTCCAACATCGGCGGAAAGTTAAGGTCGAGGCTGGATGAAGGGAGTAGATGTAACGAGAACGAAGCTGGGATCGTCAAGGCTTGGGTTGAAAAGTTGGTCGGCGCAGGTATCGAGCCTGGGCAGATTGCTGTTATCACTCCGTGAGTTTATCAGCTCAGTTGTGAATGCTCGGTTTGCTAACAGATCCTTATTCCTTATTCATGTAGGTACCAAGCTCAGGTAACGCTTCTTACGTCTCTCCTGCGTCCAGTCTACGGACCATCGCTCGAAATCGGGACTGTAGACGGTATGCAAGGACGGGAGAAAGAGGCGGTTGTCATTAGTCTTGTGAGAAGTAATGACAAAGTGAGTCGATCTCACAATCTTTTGAGATTTCGCTTCTGATTATCCCTACCCACACAATCTAGCGCGAGGTTGGGTTCTTGAAGGAAAAACGACGAATGAATGGTACGCAGCACCTTCCCTTCCCGTTCATTCAACTCATTAATTTAATCGACATCCGTAACGTGTACAGTCGCGATGACAAGAGCAAAACGACACCTGGTGAGCCTTGTTACAACGCTATAGCTCCTCAATTTTAACTGAAAGAAAACACGGACACAGTGCGTGGTTGGAGATTCCTCCACGGTCGTACATGGCGGAGGGTACCTAAAGAAATGGATAGCCTGGTTAGAGGCGAATGCAGATATCCGCTTTCCCGACGTGTGATTGAACGTGTACAAGTTATAGTATTAGTGGACAATATTTCGTGTAGTATAGTGTGACCTCGAAAGGGGTACGGCATGAGATTCTGGAAATATTTTATGCATAAGCGCCCACGAGGCGTCTGTAAGCGCTTGGGAGCAAATAGGCCCAAACAAAGTCAAGTTGATCTGGGAGTACTGCGGAGGTGTTTGAGACGGTCTCAATCTCTCCAATTATCGTGAGATCTCATACTATACTTCATCTCTTGCGATTTGAAAGGGATTTTTTTATACCATGAGCCCATATAATTCGTAGCACCGCCATCAAACCGGCCACTTGTAATGGAAGACGCAACGACCCTCAACACGATTTGCATACCAAAGGTCATATTTGATTTTTTGTACATACAAGGCCATAATTTAAATACAATAAATAGTCCCAATTAAACGTCGGGTAGCCAAATCCTCAAAGCTTCAAACCGCAACTACACCACAAAAACCGAATCACCTCGTCGAAACCGAAAAGGTCCATGCGCATCAAAAAAAAACGGTCAAAACCACAAAACGCTCTAATACTCATCGACATCAGACAACGAGGCATACTCAGATACACTTTGATCGTCCTGATACTCCTTAATGACCTCCCTCATCGCATATCGCATAATCGGGGACACAGGGACAATCTTCGGCCCTATCACCTCCTCTTCATCATCGTCCGACATCTCGTCCTCCATCATCTCCATCTCGGAGTCCCTATTGTAGCCCTCGTCAAAATGCCTCGTGATCGGCATAGAGAGGGGCGTGGGTGCAGGGTTGAACGACGCGGTAGACGACTGCGGGTGCTGCGAGTGTGCGTGGGGGAGCGAGGAGTGAAGGTGAAGCTGGGATTGCGAGTATTGGTGTTGTTGGTGGACCATTTCATCTTCGGATATGGGGACCATGACCTCCCCCTCGTCTTCCTCAGTGAACGGCGGAGGGGGCAGGTGTTGCGGGTGCGGAGGCGGTGGGTGTGGAGGAGGGTTGACCCCAAACTCGACAGCGGACGCCGCGCTCGGTTCTTGCACGAGCGTCCGATCTTGCATATGGAAACCGCTCGCATCACCAGCGTGCACCGCACCCCCATTCATAGTCGTAGCCGGATAAGTGGGGCTCACGGGGGCATTCGGACCAGCAGCAGCCGGAGCAGCCCTCGACGCATCCACAACCCCAGGAATAACATCCGTCCATTTCACATCCACAACCTTGCCCCGAATCATCCCGTCCACAGCCCGCGCCCCCAGTTCCCTGCACAAATGGAAGTAGGCCAGGTACGGGAGAGCGCCGGAGGTGAACCTCGACATGACCTTCAAGAGTTGCATGGGCGAGAAATCGGGCTGGACGCCGACGCCTTCGTAGGGCGTGAAGGAGGCGATGAGTGGGTTCATGGCCATGGGCATGAAGGCTCCGCCTGCTTGGCCGGGGGCGAATGGAGATGATTGGGACTGGTACATTCGAAACCCCGCTGCACCGATGTTGGGATGAAGCACGTGTTCAGGGGAGGCTCGGTGCACGTCGGTGGAGAGGTTGGCACTGGCGTTGGCACGGATGCTTCCAACAGTCGTGTTGGCACCTCCTGCTGAGGAGCTGTCGAAACCTCCGCCTGGTGCCTGAGATGAATGGATGATGTGGAGATTGAGAAGGGCGTGTGCTTGAAGGAAATGAGAACTTTGTTTGACTACAAGCAGGAATTAGCTGGATTCTCCGGTAGAGGAATGAAGGAAACTTACTGCCAATGGCGCCTCCAGAATTCACTGGAAGGGATTGTGATCAGAGAAAGCTAGTTCATCAATAGTATATACTCACCATGGTCTGTAATGAAATCCGCCCAATGAGCGACCTTCCCTCCGAAAGCGTCATACAACGTCTCAAAATCCAGCCTCTTGACATGAGGAGGCAACATCGCCAACCGTGGTTGAACTCTTTCATTGAAGTACGTTCTCATTTCTGACTTGTTTAGGTCTCCGATAGCAATCATCTTGCAATACCATAGAACACCAACCCGAGAAAGCCAGCCCTGGTAGAAAGGGTCCGAGGTCGCATGAACGACATGGCACAGCCTGTCTTGTTTTGTTAGAACGAGAGTTGAATCGAGGATGGTTTGCATGGTTTGAGCCGAAGGGATTAAGTTAGGCCTACAACAGGATTAGGCAAACGACTATATACGCACAAATGGGATACTTACAGTTTATGTGCTTCGTCAAAGAATATCACCTTTATGGAGGTTTCAGTTATGATATTGCACAGGTCTCGGAAGGACACTCACAGGAACCCTCTTCTTCAAATTCGGGTTTCGTTGTTCTTCAGGAGAAGGATTCTGTCGTACTGGTTCTTCTACAACTCTTTCTTGGGAATTCCCCCTCCGCTTTGAGAACCAGCTCTTCTTCGTCGAGGATGTCGCATGAGAGTCACCAATCACCGTGTCTTGCGAATATTGCCTTCGCTGTTTCTTTTTCTTTACTGTCGAGGGATCAAACTCCCGGTACCGCAACAAGGAGCTTTGAAAGAGTTCCATGAGCCTTGCGATGTCACTCGGTCGTACTTCGCTGCTGCCTCCCACTGTTCCGCCGTCACTGTCTCCAGAGCCCCCAGCGATCCGACGTTGCAGACCGATACGGTCATGTTTGAACCCCCATGCTTCCCTTTCAAAGGCGTCCCAACCTCCGGCCACTAGTTCGCCTTCGCTGAGTTCGATTTTCGTGGAAGATCCTTCTTCATACCATCCACTGTTCTGAGCAATTTCTTCAAAGAAACCTTCCATCTGAGTGCTTAGACTCATATAAAGGCTCTCGAGATCTGCAAAGCCCGCAATGCGCAAGTCAAAGTGAAGGACATGATAACGGGGATGTGAGAGGATTTCGCGGAGAAGAGCCGTCTACATGTGATGTGGTTAGAAGGGATGTCACTGCCAAGAGGGATATGGGCAGCTGACCTTTCCGGCACTCGGAGGCCCAAACAAGACGGTAAACGAAGGGTCTCCTTCAAGAGCACGTTGAATGGCCTGCTGCTCAAGTCGTCGAGGAAAGAACCCTGGAAGGCGGGAAAACGTGTGGGTCGGCCTAATCTGGGATCGCTCGCGCGTTTCTTGGATCTCTCGTCTTGCTTCCTCGAGGAGACGTTTTGACTCGGTCAACGACCTCACTGTGCTCGCAGGCTTTCACAACGAGTAGTTCAGTATTCAAATCAAGCGATAGAGTTACCATCGCACTTACATTGGAGAGAACACCCACGATCTCGCCCATCCCAAAGAAATTGCGCCGTCCAGGCGATGCCGGGATATAGGACTGCCTTCGACGGGGGATATTGGTGCGAAATAGCCAATGGACGGGTTCAGGGACTTTAACCCTGGGCTGAGGCGGTTTACGCAGCTTGGACGACGAGGAGCTCTTTACGCTTCCGTTGCTCATAGAGGGTGGGGGCGAGTGCGATGTGAGGATGGCGGCTGTAGCGAGAGATATGAAGGATCCAACATGTGGCCTGGAAAGTTTGACAGCGGCCATGCTGAAGCTGCGCCTTGTGTTGTTACAAGATGAAGGACATGAGGCCTGAGGCTCCATTAATCCATTCCTTGCCAAACCCAGCCTAACCGCCCGCGTACGTCATACATACCCTATTTCCCAGACTGCTCCTTCATGTTCCCAATGATGAAATGGAATATAGGTCTAGTAGAAAGCTCCTGGGAGGTCCTGGGCTGTCCAGCCTGCAGGGATGTGTGATGCAACGTGTTGGGCAAGGGCCGAGATGAACCAAGGTTTAGGCGAAGACGGGCGACTGTGAGAAGATGGATCGATTGGGCTGACATTCGCACGCCATGCAGGTGACTCGGTTTTATCCGTCCGACACAGTTTTTTTGCCTTGAAAGCTGTCCCCAGATGCTGCGATTCTTGTCCCGTCCTTTAACCCATACGTCCATCAGTAGATCTATCCAATCTACAAATCGCACATTCTCCAGAACCATGGCCACTGCAGATTTCGTATGTTCCGCTCCATACGTATATTAGGGGCAGATCTGACACACATACGCCTCCAGAACAAGGTCCTCTACGCACCTCTCGCCGAGATCGACCCAGAGGTGAAAAATATCATCGACAAGGAAACATGGAGACAGTTCTCTGGACTTGAACTCATCGCTTCCGAGGTATGTAGACCCCGATAAACTGCCAGCAGAATCAATATTAACGCGCCATGTTGCAGAACTTGACCAGCAAGGCCACCATGGAGGCCAATGGCTCGATCCTCACCAACAAGTACTCTGAGGGTCTCCCTAATGCTCGTTACTATGGTGGTAACGAATACATTGATGAGCTCGAAATCCTCTGCCGAAAACGTGCTCTCGAGGCCTTCCACCTCGATGCCTCCAAGTGGGGCGTTAACGTCCAACCATACTCCGGCAGTGTACGTGTTTAATCTCCGTTTTGGCGATTTTTATGCTCACTTCTACCTCTTTAGACCGCTAAGTATGCGATCATGCGATCATCCACGTTCACCCCATCGCTAATGACTTCTCCAGCTTCGCTGCCCTGACTGCCCTCATTCAACCCCAAGATCGGCTCATGGGTCTTGGTCTCCCTGATGGTGGACATCTCACCCACGGTTACTACGTATGTTCCTCTACATCCATGTCTCTCCATGCATCCCCTAACTCTCGACTTTGCAGACCGCAAAGAAGAAAATGACCGCTTCTTCCATCTACTTCCAATCCCTCCCCTACGGCATTGTCCCCGAAAGCGGTCTGATTGACTACGACAAGCTCGAGGCTCAGGCCAAGATCTACAAGCCCCGACTTATCATCTGCGGTGCTTCCGCTTACCCCCGTGACTGGGACTATGCCCGACTCAAGGGCATCGCCAACAAAGAGGGTGCATGGTTGATGGCCGACATTGCCCACACCAGCGGTCTCATTGCTGCCCAAGAACTCAACAGCCCCTTCGAATACTGCGACGTTGTCACCACCACCACGTAAGTCACCCGTTGACCCTTTTCTGCCCAGGGCTGTTGGATCTAATGTCGGTGCTACAGCCACAAGACCCTCCGCGGTCCCCGTGCCGGCCTGATCTTCTTCAGGAAAGATCTTGAGAACGCCAAGGACCTCGAAAAGCGCGTCAACGACGCCGTCTTCCCTGCCTGCCAGGGTGGTCCCCACAACAACGTCAGTCCCCTCCGTCTACACCCGCAATTATTGCACTCTAACCGTTTTTGGATGGGGCACAGACCATCGCCGCTATTGCCACCGCCTTGAAGCAAGTTGCTCAACCTGAGTGGAAAGCCTATGCCAAGCAGGTCATCGCCAACGCACGGACTCTCGCCGAGACCCTTGTCAGCCACGGGTACAAGCTCCAGACCAGCGGTACCGACAACCACCTCGTCCTCTGGGATCTCCGACCCATTGGTCTCACTGGCAGCAAGGTCGAGAAGGTCTGCGATCTCATGGGCATCACCATCAACAGTACGTGCTCTCTCCATCGCTTCCTTCTATCGATTTCTTAATATCATCCCTCCTCTTCTTCAGAGAACGCCGTCTCTGGTGATGCCTCCGCTCAAGTTCCAGGTGGTATCCGTCTCGGAACCTCCGCCCTGACCTCCCGAAACATGCTCGAGGAGGACATTAAGCAAGTCGGTGATTTTTTGCACCGCGCTGTCCAGATCTCGCTCGTCCTCCAGAAGGAAGCCGGCTCGAAGCTGCTCAAGGACTTTGTCCGGGTCGCTACCACCGCCGAGGAGGGCAAGGTCGGCCACCAACAGGTCCGCGCTCTGCGTGACGAAGTCCAGGCCTTTGCCCAGCGATTCCCCTTGCCCGGTATCGACACCAGCAACTTGCAGAAGCCTACTGGTCTCCATGAGCTCTAAGCCTAAAAAAGGTTCTTCGGGTAGTTGAATCCAACTTCAAAGCTACCCCCTTCCTTGTCTCGTCTTTTATAGCTTCTAGCTTAGACAACTTCAACGTTCGCCTTCAGCATTGCTTTCTGCCTACCTCACTCTCTAATCTGCTATCACGGTATTTCCACCACTCAACAATTCCGCATATTCACGTACGATTTACGATACGATACAAATTGTTTCCCTCGGTTTAGAACGTTCCACATGCAAGGCTTATTTCCCCTTTCCTTCTACTTTTTTCTCTGATCTCTGCTGCATACATATCTTGCTTGGGCATTCAACATCGGCCCAATGAAAAATAACCTGTATTATATCAACGTCATCGCATATCCCACTTGCAACTCAACCTGCATTGTCTCTTTTTTTTGTGTATCTTTATTCAATTTGCCGTCTTGGAGAATAAAAATGATTTGAAATGAAAGTCTTCTTTCATAGTTCTGTTGGACTGTAAGGTTGGACTGTAAGATTGGTATGGCTCAGGGAGCCTTAAGAAATCCTCAACGGCAGAGACGAGAGGGACTCTGGCCAATCGCGGCCCTTGGATTGAAAATGTGGCTGTGCCTGCCCCCGCCATCTGAGCAAAATACAAAACCACCCGCGAGCCTACGCGCTTGAAACACTGACTAATGTCCCCTTCGGGGTGACATACGAAAAAATTGGAACGATACAGAGAAGATTAGCATGGCCCCTGCACAAGGATGACACGCTTTCCCGGAGTGGTAGACCTACGGGTCTCAATATTTATTTTGCCCTTTTTTATTTTCTTTAACCCTTTTACAATTTTATGAGGACATCCCCAGCAAGCTTGGCTTTCTTTCGACTCTTTCGACACAAGTACCACTATTGGTAGCGTTTACGGGAGAGAAATAAAGGTATTCTATTTTGAAGTAATAAGTAAATTCGGCTCTGGTACAGACAGTGGAATTCTAAGATATAGGTAACTAGCAAAGCTGAATACACATGGGTATATAGTTTCACTAACTCTAAGCTACGTCTCACGGAATTTAACGAAAGTCCCCGTAGACGGTCCATCGAAAATGGAGCAAAAGCGGTGAAGGTCTCCGTTACCGTTACCCACTCCGCTTAATCTGTTGCTTTTCCTGCACTTCGATATAGGCATACCATGCACCTCCAATCAGCGTAAGCACGATCCCAAGCCCGTTCGTGAATGTGATCGTCAAGTTGAACAGGGTCACTGCGCAGAGGACCGTCAAGACTTGCTTGACATTAGCTAGTTGAAAGAAAGGAGTCAGGGCTGCGTCTAATATGTAGTAGTAGTAGTGATAGTGATGATTCGTACTTACCGGCTACGCTCATCCCAAGAGGCCCAACCCGTTTATTCGAGTTGAAGCTCACGACGTTCAGGCCAAACGCCATAACACCGTTCGCTATCAACCACCACCCAGGAAATACCATCAATCCCAAACTAGACGTTCCTCCAGCTGCACCAACCGGATGTGAAGCACGGTGTCCCGCAGCAGCAGCCTGACCCGCCAAATGTCGGTTGACGAGCTCCAACTCACCCGTCAGATGCGCCATAATCGTCGTCTGGATGAACGCCAGTGGGGACATCAAGTACAAGAGCTGCATCGGCGTCAGCTGTAGCTTTGGGAGGTTGAACCGAGACTGGGCTGTTGTCAGGCGGTTTTGAGAGTCTGATGGGCCGAGGTAGCGGAAGATGGCGGGGATTTTTTCGAATTTCGATGGGGTGAATCCTGTGTTCAAAGGTAGTGGGAGACCTGGTCTGGTTGGTACAGGCACTGTTGGGAGCGGTGACGAAGAAGTGGGTGTGCGCAAGAATAAGTTCGTGAGGATAGTTTTGAGCGCAGCAAGTAGAGTTCCAAGGATGGTAATGAGGAACCCAAAAGGGGTATAATAATAGTCTCCATATGTCCTGTTCCGACGACTCTCAGCAAACGAACACACGCGAGGAAAGAAAGATGCGTTTTTGGGTACTTACGCGAAGCCTACTCCTGCGATTACGGGGAGAAGCGAGAGGAGCTTGCCTTTGCTGCAGCCTTGGCGGAATAGCAGCGCCGCGAGGAGGATGGTGAATAGGGGCGCTGATCCGCGGATGACTTGATGGAACTACAAGACACGGCATGAATGAGCATGCCCACATGTGCGAAAGAAGATAAGAAGACGTACTGGTACAGTAACAAGCTTCAGAGACGCGTTGCTAACGACGATGTTGATAGTATAAAGCATGCTGAATAGAAACAAGACCAGGCTCTCCGTGGTGCTGAGCCGCGGTATCGGCGGATCGGACGTGAAGCCAAACTGCAGCATGACAAACGTCCCGGCCGTCCCACACAGCGCATGCAACGCCGTAAGGGTATAAGGAAACGGGAAATGGATCAGCACGTATTTGTTGTGCAACGTCAGGGAGAGATTGAGAATGAAATACAGGAATACCCATAAGCCTGGGGAGTTGGAGAGGCGCTTCACGAACCTCGAACGCGGGGTCGAAGTCAATCGCAGCCGGCCGAGCCAGGGTGGCTTGAAGTCGTGTAGAGCCTTCTTCAATGGGTAATATAAATGCGGTTTGTAGATTCTAAAACGCCCTCGGCGCGAAGACGGCGATGTTGGAGGGCAGGGTAGCAAAGACTGGATGGATGAAGACGAAATGGGGCTCTGCAGCGCGAGATAAGGCTGGTCGTCGTGGTATACGCGTAGTTTCTGGTTTATGGGAGCATGGTGGAACGAGGGCGCTGGGTGGTGCTGATATGCCTTTTTCGATGCCTGAGCCCCGCTCCTTAGCATCGCTGTCGCAAGGGTCGAGTCGGCGGGGGGTGACTTTGAGTTTGGTTGGGTTGGAGAGGCGTGTTCCCGATCGACCGGGAAATCTGAAACTTCAGTCGACATTCTGATGGGATTCTCTGGGGAAGACCTGGTAAGGACTGTGGAGGAAATGAACGACGAAGGTTATGGTAGGAAAGAAAAGGAACATGCAGGCTGAAGACAGTGGAGGCGTCATGAAGCATGGCTAGAGTCGCCTTCAACGCTTGGTTCTTGACATGTAGGTCCCGGCAATATCCAACATTCTTCCCAGTTCTTAACTAACATTCTTGCGGATCCTTACCTTTGCCGTTAGTTTTATCTCGAAAAGAAGTATGTATTATCTTCCCTCAGATTTCAGTGATTCCCCAAAACTTCTCAGCTTCTGATTCAGCCTACGGCATGTCAGGTAAACTGTTCTTCTCCCGAGAAGATGCGGCAATGACGGTGGTATAATACAGTGTACAATCCATTCGACAGGGATATCTAAAATGCGTCTTGATGAGATATCCATTAAATTACGATAGCAAAGGAGTCCAAAGTCCGGTGAAAACTGTCGAGGCATGTTTAATTTCTTCTCTTCTTCTCTTCAAGTTCCACAGCGGCATACCACGCGCCTCCGATGAGGGTAAGGAATATGCCAAGTCCATTCATGGGGGACACAGTAAGGTTGAAAAGAGTGACAGAGCAAAGGATGGCAAGGACTTGCTTGACATTGGCTACCAATTATCGATGAACGGCCAGACTTGAGGTATATACAAATCAGGAACGTACCAGCAACACTCATAGCAAGAGCCCCAACCTTCCGATTAGCATTAAAGCTAACAACATTCAGGAAGAAGGCCAACACCCCATTCATAACCAGCCACAACCTCGGCGAACTGCTCATCCCCATCCAATTCGTAACGCCTTTACCAATAACCCCATCGCTTGCATGAACGTCAAGGCTGCGACGCGCATATTCCGCTGCAGCTTTATTCAAGTGCAAGTTAACCCGGTCCAGCTCCCCGGTAAAATGTGCGAGCATTGTCGTCTGAACAAATGCAATGGGCGATAGAAGATAAAGCAGTTGAAGGGATGTCAATGAGAGCCTGGGAAGTTCTAATGTTGCACAGAGTCGGTTCCAAGGAGAAGATTGTCGGTTAGGGCGTAGGAGGATGGGAGAAAGAGAATGTAGCCTGGTATGGGATCGACTAGAGGGGAGGATAGAGTTGAGGATTTTACGAATTGGTGAGTTAGGTTGGCTAGGCGCTGACTCCGGGTGGGGAGTGGGTTCAAAGTCGGAAAGCAATGGTTGAGTCTGAAAGACGTTCTGTTGAATTTCTGACTTGCCAAGATCCTGGTCGTTTGAACTGAAATCTGTCACGATGAGACGGGGACACCCAAAAGCAGCACCGTGTTTCTCCGGCGCCAGTTCACCGTGCCCGTCACCGGGCAAGAGAAGTGGAAATTTGAACGGTGGTGTCTGGGGAGAAAGGGGTGGATAAAGGACGGGTTGAGGTGTGGGAGCAGGCTTTTGCAGAAGATTTGTTGTTATCGTCTTCAACGCTGCCAATAGGGTGCCAAGCAAAGTAAGGAAGAATCCTCTAGGCGTGAAGTAGTAATCGCCATAGGTGCTACGGGTGAAAAACAGTCAGTCGGTTCACATGAAGTGGCAAAGGGAAGATTACTAACGCGAAACCAACTCCAGCGATGACTGGGATCAATGTCACTAGCTTAGCTCGGCTGCAGTACTGTCCGAGAAGGAGAGCAGATAGTGCCACAGTAAATAAGGGGGCGGAAGCCCGGACGACTTGATGGAACTGTCGAAACGCGGTTAGGAAGAGCGGAACACATGAAAAGTAGTACCGACGACGCACAGGAACAGTGACTAATCGTAAGGACATATTGCTAACCAAGATATTGACGCTATAGAGAACACTGTAGAGGAAGAGAACGAGAAGTTGTTTCCCTCGCAAGGTCGGTATCGGTGGGATGATAGCGTCGGGAGTATCGTTCCTTGCATTGGTGAGGGCACCCGGCCGCATATCACTTGGATCGGAGCGTTTTATCTTCCGCTGTCGCAGGTGATCCCTGAGAAAGAGTGCTGAAGAGTTCCAATGGAGGAGGATGAAAGTCCCAATGGTCCCACAAAGAGCATGAAGGGCCGTCAAGGTATAGGGAAAAGGGAAGTGGTTGAGGACTATCTTGTTATACAAAGTCAAGGCGAGACTGAGGACAAAATATAGCGACAGCCAGAGGACACCCGAGGAGGACCATTGGCTTGACATAGTCCGCGTCTTCGAATAGGGCGGGTGGTTTCGCAGAAGAACTCTTCGGGGAGAAGACGTAGATCTCTGGCTTTTAGAAGAATCAACATCGGCTGCTCCAAAGAAACGGCGACTGTGGGGCCATGAATATTGATTGGGCTTCATCTTGACCTTCAACGAGTAAGCGGCTATCTGTGCGGACAATCTATAGCTCTGGCGGTGGCGTAGGAACACGGAAGACAGCTAGCGGCCGCGCTGGACGACAGCTTCGATATGGAGAGCAGTGTGGACCTCAGCCATGTATATAGCGCGTTCACGGAGACAAGGAGGACAGTCATTTTGTTTTATCTGAAATGTCGCAGAGCCCATGCATAAATCCGCTCTTGTTCCTTCTGGCTTGTTGACGCTTATTGTCGTGTTCGCCGTGGGAATTGCTGATCGATGTGACTTTGAGGGCTGAGCTGCCTTTCAATTCTCGACGACCACTTATCCAGTTCCTCGATGCCCACGCGTCAGACAACCCCGGGGCCCAGCACTGGCTTTTCGCTGAAGCGCTCAGCATCCTCTGAGACAGAGGATAGTGCCTCAGCTCTTCGCGAAGCCAAGAAGCATAAGAAGGATAATAAACCCAATTCCACCTCTAATGCATCCATTATTGCTATGAATGCTGCGTCAACATCGAAGACGAAAACTAAAAGGAAGAAAAAGAGCAAGAAAAGGAAAATGTCCATTGTAGCCGCTGATCCTGCTCCCACAAATCAGGAAAGGGCGAGTACGGCTGGCACCGTTACGGGACCACTTGTCCCTGCCCCTCCTCCCGCAGCAGGTGTCCCAGTTCCTACACTTGGCAACATCCCTGAGCTACCGACTGAACCGTCTGATTTGGTTGCTGATTCGGATAGCGATGACTCGGATTCTGGGGACGACAATCCACCTGCCAATGTCAGTCCCCCATGTCCTGTATTAACCCTAAATCGTCCAAGTAATGTGTTTCTTTGGAAATTATTTTTATTCAGAAAAAGGACAAAGGCAAAGGCAAACAGACACTGCGTTCCATTTCTCCTACGCCAGCTCCTCCACCAGAGGAACCTAGTCGAATGGAGAATCAATTGACCTCTCTGATCATCGCCTCGACCTCGGACCAACCAACCACCTCTGCTCAAGCCGAGGCACAGGCCGCTGAAATCGCCAGGTTGACTCAACAGCTTGCAGAACACACCGCTGTACGTGGCCAGGTCCCCTTGTTAGTCACGATGCTTAACAATATTTTTAGCTCTTGCAACGGCATCAAACCCAGCTAAATTCTGTCCAGCAATCTTTGACTTGCCAGATCTGTCTTGACCTCTTGCACAAACCATATGCTCTTTCACCTTGTGGCCATATCACCTGTTACTCGTGTCTTCTTCGTTGGTTCACCGCCAATCCCGCCCGGCAACTTGATGCGCCTGCAATCAACCCAGAGGATATCGTCAATGGCAACCTAAATGCCCTCCCAGGCGCTGGGCGAAATCCTCGCCATGGTCGGCATGGACATGACGGACAGAGGGGCTTTTTGCGCCAGTTCATCGCGCACCGCAAGACCTGTCCTGTGTGTCGAGCTGCTGTCACTAACCGACCAGTCGAAGTGTACAGCGTGAAAGGGATGGTTGCCAGTCTTGTGCGCAGTCAGTTAGTCGACCTCCCAGCACCACCCGAAGTCCCCCCACAACCCAGCGCGAACGGCAACGCGAATACCAATACGGACCCTTGGAATAATATCTTCCCTTCGGCTGGCCGAAGGTCGGGGCTCAACCTATGGAACATGCATTTCGACGACGGTATAGGCCACTTCGTGAATCCACCGCAACCCGACCCGGCCACTCGCGGCAATTCCGAGGAGGTGGGATGGTATGACGGTGAAGACGGTGGAATCTTTCGTTGCTTGGACTGTATGCACGAAATATACGGTCGTCGTTGCTCACATTGTCAACGAGAGTATCCGGGACATCCTGCTGAAGACTCTGACGAAGATGATGAAAGCGGCGATGAAGTCGGACCATTGAACGCGTATCTTCGAGGTAATGGAATGTTTTCGTGCGTAACTCGAGTGACTCTGCTAATCCACTCTTCTTAGTAGCATTGGACGGAGCATTGAATGGAGTCGGGATGTTTGATGTAAGATAACCATCTATCGGGCTCTTTCTCTCACTAACTTATTTGATTACTTCCAGGACTATGATGAAGAGGATGACTATGAAGAAGATGATGACGTTCATGACATGGGCTTCGGGCATCTGGAAGATTTTGACATGGGCTCAGAAGACGAGGATGGTACAGTTCTTCCATATCATATCGTAGACACTTGTTCACCGACGTTTGTGCATTGTTTAGACTATTTCACGGAAGACGAGTTTATGGCCTTCCACCATATGCGGGGAGACCAGTATGGGCGACGCGCACGAATAAGGGAAGTTGAAGAAGGCGAGGAGGAGGATGATTCCATGTACGGCTCCGATGTCCACATTGAGGATGACGATTCGGACGACGAAGATCGCGATGGCGGCCATCATCCTATTGGGCGAGATAGTCCTGAAAGGATATCCCTGAACGATAGTGGCGATGATAGTGAAGGTGATCATGACCTGCATGGAGACGACGACGATATGATGGAGGCGTTCGCTCAGCTTACCGCGTCTCGCCATCTTCGCGCTCGCAATGCCGTTCTCGCCTCTCGTGGCAGCCAGAGAGCAGGAGGTTCACGGGGACAAACCATCGTTGTCAGCGACGACGAAGATGACGGAGCAGATTCCGACCATCCCGTTGTTCAGGGCCGTCAACGTGGCGGTCGTCGACGAACTCGCCTTGCACTGTTCGAATCAAACTCGAGCGGGTCTGAATTCGATGGGAGTGAGAGGGGTTCTGGTAGCGAATCTGATGAAGGAGACGCTACTTTTGCTCGCCAGGTCCCATTTCGTAGAAGCCGGGTTGTTCTGAACGTGGCGAACGAAGGTGCGGAAGAAGACCAGGAGGAGGAAGAGGCTGTGGCAGGCCCATCTCAACCTCGTCGAAGGAGTACCCGGAATCGACTTCGTTCGCCCTCGCCCGCTGATGGTGATGATAGCTCGGATATGGTTGCAGCTTCTAACTCCGTTCAGGAGAGACGGGAGCGAGCTGCCCGAGCTGCAGAGCGTCGGCGGCGGTGAGGTCGACATAGAAGACATGCGAGACCCGATTCCTGGAGTGAGTGAAGTACCTTATCATTGTGTTTATTATACCTTAGATTGCATCTAGTTGATGGCATGTTCGCATATCTTGTAATTTATTTTGCACACCCGAGGAAAGTGGAATGAAATTAAAAATTAAAAATGAACATTATTTTCAAGTATCACAATCCCGTTTGGCTGTGAAGTGGTGGGACATTCGATAAGGGGATCAAAAGGCACATAGTATGAATTCAATAAAATCAGAAGGAAAGCCCGACATTCTCTACAGCTTTCCATGTCTACGAACAAACCTTACGGGCACGCTCTTTATCCCAAGGGTAGCGAATATTTCCGCATCAACAACTCTTGTTTTCCATTGCTCCGTCGTCTCTCCTGGTCTGAGAAGTGGCTCGACTTTCCAGTCACGAAGCAAGAGGGTAAGGAACGCGACTGCTTCAGTCGTCGCGAATTTTCGACCGATGCATGTCCGAGGACCTGTGAAGCGTCAGGACATAGCTGGCACAACAAGGGGCATTGCTGTTCTCACCGAGACTGAAAGCAGAAATCGCTTCCGAAACCATTGGCATATACTCAGGCTCATCAAAGTACCTCTCGTTATAGAACCGAGAATGGAAGGTTCAGAGATTCATAATGGGTTTAGAGGAAGATGAGGACTTACGAGCACCGACCATGTCGACAACAATCACGGTTCCTTTTTTCACAGGAAGGGGGGTGATTCCCTCTTGTCCTGGAGGGTTAGGCACTCGCAACACTGTATCCGTTGTCGCTTCACGGAACATGATATGACCAGCAGCTGCAGTGTTATCGAGAAGTTAGAGCGATCGTCACCCATGAAACATGTTGCTACTCACGGAATAGTCTCACAGCCTCATAGAACTGTGAAAGTACCTTGTTGAGGCTGTGGTAGTCTTCAAATTCCTAAAAGAAGGTTTGTTATATTTGGATCGCAATCTATGACCCGATGAGATACTTACCGGTTCCCGGTCCCATCCAACTACGGAGATAATTTGTTCCAAGACCTCATCTTGAATCTCCGGATGAATAGCAAGGAGGGCCAAAGTAGCTCCTAATGAATGGGCGGTTGTTTCTATAATTACGGATCAGCTTAATGTCTATTATTGACAAGGAACGTGGAGATTCACCATGACCAGCGAATAGCAAGACAAATATGTTTCCAATCTGTAAAATGCGAATCTGCGTCAGCATGGGATGGTTGCAGGCAAAGAATCGGCTAGTTACAAGTTCATCGTCGGTAAGCCTGAATTTGGCATCTTCATTTTCGTTCGCCTTCACCAGTAAAGTAAAGCAGTCATCCGTCGTGGCAGTTTTATTTGTCTCGCTTCCGATGGATCCGCTCCTTACTAATGCCTTCCGTTCGGTTGCTTGCATCTTCATCCACTCCGTAAGTTTCACGGTGGCCTCCTTATATTCCTGGAAGCTATGTAAGAAGGCCTGCATTAGCTTGGGACTCATTCATCAAGGCCTGGGCTTACTATTTGATAGGTAGCTCCTGCAACCATTTTGGCAGAGGTGTCATGATTTGTCGGCCATTGAAGATTTCGAGGGCACGTTGAAGCGACACTGTGCCGTCTGGGGAGTATGGCGGCTCTGTCCAGCTGAAGTTGAGTCCGAAGCCGCAGGCACCGATGACGAGAAGTGCAAACTATTGCAATTGAGTATCAAGGTCCATTTTACCTTTAGAAGTTGCGGCAAACCTGGACAATGTGCTTTTGAATTCCATCTACATCGACAACCTGCTCATCATCCCAGCCCTCGGCTGCACACATTTCTCGATAAGTATCTGCAGATTTCTTCCAGACCGCTTTATATCTGCAAGCGATGGTTACCGAATAATTTCACGACAGAGAAATCGGGAGTTGCACGTACAAATTGTTAGTGAAGGCTGGCCCCATAGCCCTACGATGCTTTCGCCATTCTTTACCCCCCTGTACGGCGACAGGATTCATTCCCCAATGTCTGTTGTAAAGAGATTAGAAGGCTGCATCGGCTTTGGAAGAAAAGAGCTAACAAAAGTCCTTGACCAACCCTCGCAGGTTTCTCCCAGTCACCTCTCGCTCCCCCTGCAACTTGTCGCATGACGTCCAAATTAGACGTGAACATCATCGAAACCCCGTCGAGCAATCCGACATAGGAAAATGATTCGTCATTTACACGCTTGTAATCTAGGGAGAGTTGGACATTTGATAAGCACTCTTATTCACTCATGACTATGGAATGTTGAACGGAAAACGTACTCTTATGCTTCCAACGCCAAAGGAACCAATATCCAGGATTCAAGTAGCTTGTAGGCAGCACCAATCCCGGAATTGAGTACGGAGACCAAAGACGTCGATACCCCGGTATATTCCTAAAATTCTATACTTTTGTGTCAATGAACGTGCATAAAGGGCAAAATCAAAGAACATACCACCAGTCCGCGAACGACATCCAGGATTATGGAGGCCGCGAATATGGCTGTAAAACTGGCCACAGCAAGTAGATGTATACTTTGTCCCCTACTGTCGATGGCAACGTGCTGGAAGAATCGGGATAGCGACCCCTCTGACAGAAAGTTTGCCAGTGGTGCTGGGAATACGAAGTTGACCATGGTGGTCTTGAAGAGTGACAGGCACGCTACCAGACGCTACTCTCCCAGTTTAAAACTCCCAACCTCATGTCATAATTCTGTGAACTTGGCATCGGGTTTCGCGGCATCGCCTATCGTTAATCGCCTACGTGCCGGGCGTGTACAGTACTACATACCGAGAAGCGGTACCGATGCTGTTTTCCCTTGAAGCCGAACAGATGTTCAACATAATGAGTTGGATTGAGGGTCGAATGGCAGAGGAGATAAGCCGAGCACTGTGAGCAGCCGACCCTGTGGGGTTGGATGGGTGCATCGATGTCACGATTCGATGATGGCAGGTAACAGACTCGGAGGATGTTCAGGACATCGTCGAATCATCTCGGAATCGGTGGTCATTGGTCATGGGCGCTAGTGGGAAGAAGGCACAGAAGCTACTTGAGTGTTCACGGAGATCAGTGTTAAATTCACTGGTCATTTCCGAGAACACACGTGTGCACCAGTGTGCACCCTTCTGAGAGACTGAGACAGTAGTAGCGGGTTTCTTGAGGCAATCCGAAAACATGCAAAGACTCAGGCCTCAGGGTTCCAGCACGTTCAGCGTTCCGGACGATATTTTTTGATTCCGATACGGACGTCGATGATCTCCGAAATGAACAATGGCATGCAACCCCTATGTTGCTGTACCCCTTCTTGAGTGGTAATTACTACATCCAAACCCATTCGTTCTGATAATTATCAGGATCTGTGACTTAAAATCAGAGATATTTGTGAGTCGTCGTGCATGACAGATGCGCGATATGTGGAAGATGTTAATATAACCTTACGAATTCAGAAGTCATTAGTTGCGATTATAACTTGGAAACCTGTTCAATGCTCCTCTAACCCCTTAATTGCTTGCAGTCCGTAACATGGAAGATACCAGGCACAACCGTGACAGACTGAATTAGCACAGGCCTGCGGTGTAATTTCCGCCTTTGGGGTATAAAATGGGTCAGGCAATCGCTTAGTTGGAACCTCGCCGCCTCTCAGTGCTTGCTTGAATCGTCGAAGGGATCATCATGAAGTTCGGAATTACTACCGTCATTTCAGCCATCACGTTGTGCATCTCTCAGTGCTTCGCTATGCCAGCTCCGTTCTCGCCTATCGCCGGTGCACCGACGGGCTTCAACATGTATGTATTTTCCCACAGTCAATTGCTTAACTTATTCTGGCCTTTATAGAACAAGCTTAAAGCTGAACGGATCGGGTTGCCCTGCTGGATCTACCTTTTATCTAATAAATGGTGATTCGCTCTATATTGTCCCTTGAAACTTTGTTAATCCAGATACAAGAGGACCAAACTGCGGTCACAGTTAGCTTCAGCCAGTACTATGCAGAAGTCGGCCCTGGCATTCCTATCAGTGCCAACAGAAAGAACTGTCAATTGATATTCGGCGTCAAGTAACAGTTACTGTTTGATATGATGTGGCGAACTTCTGACAATATCTCAGGGTTCCTGCCGGCTTCACGTTCGGCATTGCCACAATTGACTATGTATGTCATTAGCCTCACTCTGTCCGCCTCGATCTAATCACCGGTATTAGCGAGGCTACTACCAACTTGATAGCAAGGTCACTGCCTCCCAACAGGCATACTACTACTGTAAGTGACATGATCTGATGGAATAAGCTTTCCGTTTCTCATCGGGAAACGTCTAGTCCAAAGTCAATTAGCGCAAGGTAAACAATAATCAGTTGCTAGGTCGTACCGCCATCTCATTAATTACTTACAGCGACTGCCCGCTCTGAACTTGTTGGACCCGTGACTGGTACAAGTCCACTTTATCACTAACTACGGTCATCCCGGGATTCTGATCGCGCTTCTCTCAAGGCTCTAATTACCTCTATCGCGATAAATTCGACCTTGTCTCTACTGTTTTAGCCCCTTGCGGTGGAAACACGGTCCTAAACATCCAAACAGACCTCCGTGCTAACAACGCGAAGAACACGAAAGGTTCCGGGTACATTGCCACAGACTCGGTGGGCTTCTTTCCTCTTCTCTTTGGCTGTATAATCATGCTGACTTCGTGGAACGGCCAGATTGACGCAGCGCTTCAACAAGTCCGTTCTTTGCTGCCCTATTTTATTCGTTTCTCCCAGCTAACTCTCTTTAGACTTTCCATTTCCAATGGCAAACTTGCAAAAAGTGAATGCGTACTACTTGTGGCGTGGCAAACCGCTACTGTATCAATCGGAAGGACACTGCCGTCTTCAGGAACATTACGACATGATCGATATATAATAATATGTACACCCTTGTCTACCCCTGTACTTATGGCGGACGATCAATATGATAACTATCGTTACTTCATTCAATGTCCGGTAATCCTCCGGTAAACTCATTAGTGGCGTTCCCGCGGCTTTTGAACAGCACCATAGCTACAACTTTCCTCCAAGTACGGACACAGGGCGACGGATCTCCAAAAGTTCGATATTCTTAATAGAGCGGCTTATGGGGCAAATACGTATAAATGGGTGGGCGAGCGAAAGGCATGTTACTGGCGTATCTTAGCTCACATGAAGCTTGCTCTATTCACCACTGCCGTTGTCCTCGCCTGGGCGGTCACAGTTTCTGCCGCCCCAGCAGCCCCTGTGACTCCAGGTCCTGTTGCTCCTACAGGATTCAACATGTATGTATCCTACTAGACAAGCCTTCCAACGTCCGGAGTGTCTAATGACCCATTACAGCACCAGTTTGAATCTGAACGGTTCCGGATGCCCGACTGCTAGTAGCTTTTTCACTGCCAGCCGTGAGTTACCTCAGAACATGAACCAAAATCGGTTTACAACGTGAACAACAGAGAATCGATCTTCGGTCACGGTTGTGTTCGCCCGATACTACGCGGAAGTTGGTCCTAAAATTCCCATTAGCTCGAACCGTCGAAATTGCCGATTGACATTCGGAGTCAAGTAAGAGTTGACTGTCTTGTATGACAGGATTCCGGAAAGGCGGTTTCTGATTACTATCACAGAGTTCCCCCTGGATTCAGCTTCGGAGTTGCAAGCGTAGACTATGTAAGGCCTCGGCACTCGTTCCAGAGCTTACCAGATTTGACAACTTGATGCTAGCGAGGCTGGTACCAACTTGACGCGAATGTCACGGCTTTGCAGCAATCCAGTTATTACTGTATGTGTCTGACCATATTAAATCATGCCATACAACGGATTGCTAACGCTAATACCATAGTCCAGGGACAGTTGGCTGAAGGTGAATAGTATTGAATCTTTCAATGGGGTAAGGCGATGCTTAATTCCTTTCAGCCACCGCCCGCTCTGAACTCGTCGGCCCTGTTAGCGGTGAGATTTAGTGTCGCTGTTGATGGCTGGTCTGGTCCTTGATAATAATTCTCTTCTAGGGGCTGAGTACGTTTACAACGATCAATTCGATCTACCCTCTCTTGTCTTGTCTCCGTGCGGTTCTACCGCAGTCTTGAACGTACAGACTGAGCTCCGCGCTAACAACCAGAAGAACCCTAAAGGCTTTGGCTACATCGCCACCGATACAGTACGTTCTGCTCTTCTATTTTCCCTCTTAATTGATCTCGATTTTCCTGAACTAGATTCAAACTACCCTCGCACAAGTCCGCTATTTAAGATCTCTTCTCCCCATGATACCGCTGACGACACCTTTATTATAGACCTTCCATTTCGTGTGGCAAGCGTGCAAGAAGTAAATGTGGCCTTGAGACGCACTGTCGCATTCGGCTCGTGGTCGCATTATGGTTAAATCAACGAAATTATGGCCAGTGAATGTAATATTATCGCCTCTATTGTGAAGGACTTTAATGAATCACTCAATCTAACTCTCCGGGAATGTCTCGCAAGGATAGTGCTGCCCAACATGTCGAGATCTAAGGAAATTAGGTTTTGGGGAAAGTACGCTATCCTTTTGCCATGTGCAGGCACTGTTCTCTTCCTTTTGTGCGTTGTCGATAGGTCAATGGAAGAAAACCGTGAAAGCGTGAATCAACCCGGAGTTCAGGAGAGCAAACCTCGGATGCATCACTTGCAATTGTGGAGCAAAGGGCTTCATCCGAGTCGGCTTGGCTGCAAGCTACATAGCAGGTCACGTGCATTTGACGACCGCCCGACGCCAGGCTTGGCACTGGGAGACTCGACTCGGACTCGAGAGTCGAGAAGTCACAGTGCGGAGACAATAACGTCGGGAGTAATCATCTATTGGCATCCAGGCATTGGCAATGACCCTAAGGAAGTGGGAAGTGCAAAAACCTGTCTTCAGCTCTCTTCTTTGACTTTGAGAGTTCTTGTTATGACCTATTAGTCTTCTATGTTTGCCAGAAGAACGCGCAAATCTCGTAGACGATCTAGTCCCAGTCGCGTCTTTCGAAATGAACGCTTCAATCTTCGCACCTTCCCTACTGTCTGCCCTGTCTACATATAACCAACTAGAACCACACGAATGACGGTCTAGTATGGATGATGGGGGCAAACGAATGCGCGAGTACGCAAACCATAGCCAATTGCAACCAGTCGAATACGCTCTTCATTCCAACGGGGATGCAAACCGCGCCAATCTCAGTGGGATCCATGCCATATATGACTCGAGGGTCTTGAGGTAAAGAAGTGCGGCCTGAACCTGGGTCCTGGATTATTCAAATGCCATGACATTCGCCTTGTTCTCCTATAGCAAGAAATCCATGCAATAGGCGAATCTATAGATTCCGAAGGGAGCTCTCTATCCATTTTTACTCGTGAGCGGCATGGGCGAGGTGGCCAGCTTTGCTGTTCTGGAAATCATCGGTCTTCTTTGCCCATGCGTAGGTGGCATAGCCTAGAACAATACACCAATCGGTCGGCAGGAAAACACCAGATAAATGGACCGTACCAAGAGCGAAAGGAATGCCAAAGAAGACAAGTTCTCCTCCAATTCGGCGGTAGAAGTTGAAGAGGTAGTTCCGTGCCCAGTGGGGAGCGGTCTTGGTCTGGTAGGATGAAATGGCTTTTTGGAGAATAATTAATTGACTTCTCGCAGAGTAAACAGAATACGAACTATATGTAGTGATGCCCTTCTGTGGAGCCCCGGTCTTGTCACCCCACCACAACTTCTGAAAGTATTTCTCAACGTCGTATACATTATTCCATCCTGTGCTCATTTTCCACTCACGTAGACCTTGGCTAAACCGGCATTCCTTAACAAGCGCGTCCCAAGCATTGTATTGAATGAACTTACGTCCAGGCATATCGCTAAGTCGTGCAGATGTCGGCCTCATTATGAATTAGTAGGCGAATAGAGCAGAAAAATGAAGGAGAGGAGGGTTGAGCGAGGTAAGGTTTGTCAACGGCGAGCTCAACGCGGAATCCGTTCCCGTCCGGCGGGGCACAAACAAAACCAAACAAACGTCAGTGACACGCGCCTCCTAATTGAACTCGAATATAGCTTTCGTCTGGTTCTGTACATATCGCTCGTTTATATTCTAACTCACATTCGAAAGGTAAGCATAAAAGTGCGAGAAGATTTTTAACGCTCTGATTCTGTTATTCAGATGATTTCTCATACAACGCTCTACACCCTCGCGAATACACTTGGGATTCTGTCCATGATCACGGTTGTCGGGTATCACGTCATTGCGGTGAATGAACAACGCCTGTCGAAAGACAGCGAGGAGGAAGAGGAGTAGAGCCATTGGCCTGAGGTACGTGGTCACAGTGGACAATCATCCATCGAGACTTAAACGAGAGGACAGGTCGGTTTCTTGATGATCACCTTTTATACCCAGACCTACGATGTATGTTCCACAATCCGCGAGGTTGAGCAAATATATGGGCTGGATAGCATCAATTATGCTGGGAACCTTGGCGTCTTTGCTTCATTCCTCCTGCGCCGCAACTCTCCTACTAGAGACGCTGTTTTGCACCCTGTGTCTCTGAATATTCTCGGATACGCTGTACCTGCTGCTTGTTGGAAGATAGCGCTCATCCTGAATGATTACTTCTCAACATTTCTCAACACGCCGAGCATCTCTATATCCTACATATGACCAGCACCTTCCCCATGGATATATGATCTTTCTCGACGCCTGGTTAAGATGTACAACCCGCAGCCGCCATAATCTCTGAGTGCATTCACATATTGCTTCTAGTTCCTGCATACTCATTTTCGGGATTTGCCCTGTCCCAAGAAGAGTCTGAATCCAGATGTCGCCTAGGTGCTTGATTATTCATACACTCTACAATAAGGTATACACCGAGCAAGTGCACAGGATACTACCGGGCACAACAAAAGGTCTAATGTACAGGTCATATCATAAAAAACAATACCCGGTGTGTCCGAGTTATAATCCGTTTTAGATAAGTAACGAGCGGTCGGTGAGGGTCTACGGTTATGAATAATATAGTAATTACAAGTGAAATGCACAGTTCAGAAGGAATGAAGTGTGCCTTGTTAGACCATGAAACGTCAGCTGGATTTCAGGCGGGAGGAACATAGTTCATCGAGTCCCGGTCGTCAGCCCATAGCCGTGCCCATTCCAGGCAGAGTCTGTACACATAAGCTAAAGGCTACGTTAGTACACGAAACCCGGAGTACTATCCGCAGGCAAGGGCCATGCGTACCTTCCATGTCTAATGTCCGTCCAATAGTCTTCTTCCATTTCTTTCCCTCCCGGGCAATCTTCCGTAGCCGCTCATCCTCCGGCCACTCCGTTGGTGGTGTAGCACTTGAGTTCGCCGCCTCCAACATCGATTCAGTCGGCCCCGAAAAGAAAGAATAAATGTTATAAATCTCCTTGTAGCTTGATGATAGCGGAATAAAATGTAACCTAAACCAACAGGGATATCAATTAAGATGGCGGAAAGGATGCAAATGAAAGATCGGCATGACGCACCATGGTTGGATCCAGTCAGAAAAAAACTCCGTGTAGACAGTAGCTTTGACCGGCACACTGTCACTAGCAAGGAACGCCATGAAACGTCCACTATAGCTCATCCCATCGAGATCAATTAGATACTTATAGGACCAATGGTCTCCCAAAGGAACTGGATCTGAGAACCGATGGGTAGTCATCAGAGCTCTTAGACCACCTGGGTAGGTCCCAGACACTTTGACGAAAGCGACATCCATGATTTCCTTGTTAAGTCGCGAGACGGGAACGGGGACTGAAGTAAGCGTCGTCGAATTCGGAGGGTTGAACGTTACAACGCGTGGCGTATTGGACTTTTCCGAGGCCAATCGAAGGAACCTATGGAATTGGTTAGCTAGGGTGAACGGACCGAGAACATGAATCGGCGCACCTATGTCGTTGATATTGTGGTGCAAAGCCCGGTGGATGGCTTCCTCCGCCGGTAGTTGCGCCCCTCCAAAAGATCTTGTTGATCTTTTCCTTCCATAGTTTTTCCTTAGGGTCCGTGGGGAGCAGGACTTGGTTCTTCGCGTCCCATGCATAAGTGTATGCCTTGGTGCTTCCGTAGTAATAATGACTAGGAATCCGGATATCCATGAACCCTTTGGCTCTTGCAGGACTAAAGACCGGGTATAGTACGGGTATCGTCCTCCAATCGGCGAAAAAGTGCCCCTGGGTATAATGTACGTGTGGGTTGGCGCAGAAATCGAGGTTAGCCGATGTACCCTCAGGAAACTCAAAGTCATTTCCGGGGCTGTGCATAAGCTTCGAAACATGACTGGAGACGGTGATGAATGGGTTGCGCAAGGAGGAATAGAGACGACGAGCGGGAGTGTCTAGAGGACATGTTCTCCTCCATGCTTCCCAGACTGTCCCATCCGTCCCCCAGTCAGGCTCAAAGGGCCCTCCAAGCATTTGCTCAACGCCACCTAGACTGCATTTAGATATATGCAGAAGAATGTTGAACGAAGACTTACCCGACGAGTCTCTCCGTGTAAGGTTGGGGTACTTTTGGTGTTCCCAAGGAATGAGGACACGGCCCTCGGCTTTGGCATTAATAGGAAAGTCAAGATCTGGCAACTGGAGACATCTCGGTTATAAAGACTGTTAAAAAGACGACGAACACTTACAGTACGGGCGAACTTGCCCATCATAGAGCGAAAGCCTCGTGCCCGAGCACTGACTTCCGAATCATGGAACCCCTTCTGGACGTTCTCAATGGTAATAATACCTCTCCTAACACGGACAAGGTCGATAGAAGGCAGCTCTCCCACCTATTCGAGCATTGACTGAGTAAAAGGGTACGGGAGACCGACATAAGACACGTACCTGCGACACCCGCCGGCGAATTTCCTCCCCAGGCAGTTCATAAAACGGCGCCAAATCCTCCATTAAAATGTTATACTCGTCCACCATCTTAATGTCATAATGCTGAGCGAAGTCCCACCACTTGTCAAAGTCTTTTGGAGGCTCGCGTTTATACCGACGGCGGTACTCCGCCACCGCGCCTTCCAGGGTTTTGCTCTGTTGCGCTAATTTCTGCTTAAACTTGTGCTCGGCTTCCTCCATCAGTTTTGGTATTGGATGTCCCGTATATGGGTTCTTCTGCTTCCAACTCGATAATGATAACCATCCTCCTTCGCTCAAGGTAGCAGGAGACCGCTGGTATTCATCAATGTCTTCGCCGTTGAATGGTCGGTGTCGAAATCCGCTAAACCAGAATACGAATAGACATACAGAAAAGAGGGCAAAGAAGATGTGGTTGAGCTGGAGGGATCGGAGGCCTCGTTTGACCCGAATGCCCATCGTGAACAGGCGCGTTGGTGTGTCCCTCGAATGGTGGGGGTCGTATCGCAAGAAACTGGTGGAATTTGATATGAAGGTGAATCTGGCAGGCTAAGGAGGCTTGCCGCTCGAGCCTGTCATGCCTACTTACCAAATGAGGAAGGGCCGCCTCTAAATATTTTAGGGCGTTCAATCCATCATGCATCAAGGGCGGATAAGAGCAATGTGATATGAACTGTCATCGTTCGCGAAAGACGGAACGTAGGAAAGAATCAAACTATATCGTGTTGGAAGTAGAAGATCTAGAGAAGCGGAATAATTATAGGGCGGAACTCAAGTGATGGTCTTGGCCATGTCGTGCCGCCTGCGTGGTGGAATATGCAGTAATCGGCATTGTCAACAAGGAGCGAGGATAAATATACATGGGTAAAGGACGTTGTATATAGCTATGACGGATACATAGTGGTATAGGATATCTAGTATACTTATTAGTCCAAGAAATCAAGTACCATGTTAACAACTGGCAAAGTAGCCTTCAATGTCCAGGTCAAGACTTATCAACGGGAAGTTATTAATCCCTGTCAACGATGAGATATAATCCGGCGCCTCGAAGTTGTCGAAGCATGTTGACATCCGGTAACCGACTCTCGTGGACAGGTGCAGAAAGATGGACCTGACGTATCATTTGAGGTAGCAATGACATCCGCCGATGGATCATCTGCGCGAACGCACCCTTAGAGTATTTAAGTGTGCGTCCGTTGACGGTAATGCAACTAAGAGCAGGGCACAGGTAAAACGATGGGTTCGGAGTGAGGGAGTGGATGATGGTTGTCGTGACAGGTGTTCGAGCCTCAGTGCCCGTGTTTACCGTCAATTCTTGAAGAAGAGTGGTGGAGGTCATGAATTGAAGGGTCCTCTGTAGGTCCTGCTCCGTTAATGAGACGATGTCAAATGCGAGTGTCTTGAGCTGGCAGCGCGAGTTCTGAAGGAACGCCTCAAAGTAAGGCTGAGACCAGGACTCGTCGTAGCCTAAGGAGAGCTTCTGGAGTTTAGGGGCAATTATGCAAACTAGTGCTGCACCTAGAACCGATCCCCGGGACGTTCTTTCTGTGAAATAATCCAGATCGACCATGACCCTTAAGGACTGTAGATTGTACATATGGACTGGAGAACTCGGCTGTCGATGGTCAGTAGGGGGCAGGTACAAATTCTGGACTGTGCACTCTTCCAGATGACGGAAGTGCGACAACAACTGCAGGAACTCCAGCACATCTATAGAATTCATAAGATCCAAATGGGTTAGCATGTCGGGTAAAGGCAACTTCTGCAAGAACCCTGGAGTGTGACGGCGTTCCATTCCTATTTTGTCTCGCCACTTGAAAGTCGTTAGCGACTTGGTACGCTTGACGAGCTCTGTGACAAGAGGATGAACTTCCTCGACATCGACAGGCCCATCCAAGATGAACGACTTGAGCCGCGTGGGTGGAGCATTCATGAATTCAGGTATCGGAATTTTGCTGCCCCATGGACCCCAGAGGATTAAATTCTCCCAATTACGAACAGACAAGAGAGTGGCATGGAATGACAACCACACCTTACTCGCATTTGACCCTTCGAATCGATTATGCTCGTCTGGGTACAAGATTATGGTGAGAGGTAGACTGCCAGCATATTTCAAAAAGTGCATGACAGCCTTTCGATTAGGGAAATAGCCTCTAGAGTTGGGACTGATGCAGATCGTCGACCAGAGTCCAAAGGCTCCCTGGGCAAGCCTACGGAACCCACGGCAGACATGGGTGATCTTCACGGGTGTGGACACGCTGCTCGGTCGAAAGCGGTCATACCCTTCTCCTTGCCGAGATCCTAAGCTCAGCTCGAAGATGTAAAGCCAGATTTCAGTTGGGATCCGGACCACAGCTTGACGGACCATATCGCGAGGCTGAACAATGTAGGGGAACCGCTGAGAATAGTTTCGAACGTACTCGGGAGGATCCCCATAAGACTCCCGCGGTGTCCAGCCATTGTATACCTGGTAGCCCGAATGATCATAGATATCCCATGGCTGCCCATGGGGGTCGACCATTTGCGCATATGCATCACGGTGATAGCGCCAGGCCATTCTGGGAAGTGCTTGCAGTGGCGAGGAAAGTATGTAGGATCAGGATAAGCTCGACTTTTGTAAGAGGGCAACCTGGGGCTCACCTGGAGGGGCTGAAACGGTCCGTTGAAGATCCTCTTTGGAAGCCGTAGGTTTTATATACGCTCAGGAGTCAGGGGGTTCGTTTCCTAGGGGCAATGCTCAAAACTTCCATCCCGCTATTGTTTCGAGTCACCACTGTCTTGCCGACCAATTCCGCATCGGATGGGTTTCAGCTCCGTAGCCAGAGAGAACATTGTAGGTCCTGTACGTGTCAAATGAAGCCTTCTATGATTCTATTCTTGCGAAAAGAAATACTGGCATGGAACAACGATGTTGGCCTCTGTGGACCCAAAATCGACTGAAGGGGGTGTCAAAGAAAATGAAACTTGTGTCCCTCGCCATGACAACTTGACAGCACTAGTACCCTATTGAAGAGGGCGAATGGAACCCGGCACACAGAGAATTGTACATTGATGTTGCATTGATGTTATTGTTGAGAACAATGGTGGGGGAGAGGCCGGGAGTCGGTGTTGAGTCACATGTGGAAGTGATGGTGCGTGGCTGTGTCGGCGAGACGGACTTCACCACAGAAAGGTGGCGCTTCAAGAAGTTGGGGCATCGCCTTGTTCTAGAATTCTAACGCACATTTTTCTTAAATCACCCGATGTCACTGGCATTGCAATGCATGCTATTAAATAAATACTAATTAGCAAGCACATACTCCAACACTGAGGGTACTGCTAAGGTTGTGCGTTAGCAACCGCAGGGGTAGCTTCTTTGTTGGACGGCCCTTGGGCAGCATAAGCCCCACATTGACCCCTGTTAGGATCAATGCTGAACTGGAAGTCCCCACCGCTGTATTGGCCCGATCCTCCCTACGATTAATGATGAGAACCATGGGGCGGTACATTAAATGGCATGCATGGTACTCACCGCGGGACAACCCCCAGCGACGGCATGGAGGATGCGCTTGCAGTTTTCTGTACTAGGGCGCTCCTCATTACCGTTGGGAGTTCTAAGCCAGGCTGTGAGATCACCTGTTATGGATTATAATCAAATGTCAGGTAACTGAGAACAAGATTCGGGTCAGCAAAAAAAAACTGGCACGAACATTTCGAGGCGGCGCTTGTGAAGCAACGAGAGATATTATCATGTGCGTCATACTGTGATGTAAACGTTTATTAGCCCGTTGAACTTGGGGATGGGGCAAGAGGAGAACATACGGTACTTGTGGAAACCTGGTCGCAGAATCGATCGATGAATCTTGAACAATCGTGTCTATGGTAGGACTGCGAACGGCAAGTAGTTGTCAACTTCCCCTGGCCTAAGGCGCTGCCAATGGACATAGCGAGAATGAGGCAGCTGAGCAACTTCGATAAGGTCAGGATGTGAAGAGTAGGGAAAACCAATAGGAAAATCCACGTACAGAGCGAGTGGAGGACACCATTGCTACTGTGTAAGTTACCTGATAACTTGCAGACTCAGCGGGTGAAGTGAAATCTTTTATACCTGCAGGCCCCGCATCCGATTACTGTGAAAATTCAGCTTCCATTTCCATCATTATTGCGACAGTGGCAGACGTCGATGTATACAGAACCAGTAAAGCAGCGTTTCGTCTCATCATATAACGGCAGGAGCAGTCATTGTGCTGGACTTCATCGGATAAAGGAATGTTGCGGCTGCTAGTCGGCAACGAGTCGGTAGCGACTTTGCAGTTTGTGCGAAAGAAGGGCTTTTTTGGAGGGGTTCCACTGGCGTTTACGCTCGGTGATTGACAACTCTGCGAGACGATGATTATAGTTTAACGTTTTACAACCCAATATCAATATCATCTTGGAAGTCACATAACTAATGGCCCTCGAATGACATTGACGTCATCTATGCTGCCATCCGATATCGGAACTCAGGTCAAGCGCGCTGGGCGCTAAGCAGCGCGATCCGTAGACACACTCGTGTTTATGGCTTACTTCGAAGATGTACTGTCATCTCAGCCCGTACATCAAGTAAGGTGATGCTAGCAGACACTCATCTTCGGAAGACCTATTAACCGACATGTTCGGGAGTCGTTTGCTCCGAGCGTCTTGAACGGCTCATCTCGTATTCGGGTGGATAATCGGTAAAAGTCAGCTAGTTATTAAAATCGCTTCCATTTATTCTACATTATGCGCCCTGTCTATATTCATTTCACTCCAATCGTTACCTGCGGAGAAGAATATGACAGGGTGGATAGGATAGAAAAGGCTAGGTTAGTATATGATTAGTTAGTCCAGGACCGCACATGCCAGGGCAAGATTTTTTATGCTTGTCAATGCAACAGAAGCTTATGCAAGGCGTAGGCATCTAGAAGTGCAAGCCTACTAGAACGCTGTGATTTTGTCATTGGCTAAAGAATGTTGGCCGTAGGATGTGACTCCCGTAAACATTCAAAGAACGCTTCGCCTGGGAGTGGTTCTGAAACAGTGAAGTTCTGAGGACTGCGTCCTTTTCTCGTAAAAGGGAGAAATAAGAGTTTGATATTCATGACCATCCACTATCGTTCCACCACATTTGAACAAGGTCAAATAGATATTTCGGTTAAAGGAACAGCAGTGCAATTCAAGTTATCAGGGTAGACACTGAATTGGAAATGATCCCCCGTATTGTGCGGCATATTCTCTCTAGAGGTGACCAGATGAGTTAACAGGCGTAAAATGTACAGGCTGCATGCACTGATAGTATCGCTTACAGCCGGGCAAGTACTCGCAATGTCCTGGAGGGTGTTCTTGCAGTGCTCTGCTCTGCTAAGGCTTTATATCTGTCAATATGAGGTTAGATTTAGTAGATCTAGAGAGTTTCGACTTCCATTTTGCCATGTAAAGTCGGGACTGCGGTAGACATTCCAAGCAGTTTATAACTAATTTCAGAAAACTGACGTTCAAAGGACACCTTGCAATTGCTCGGAAGCAAACAACTGATGGGAGTATCATACACATTCGACTGGGAATCACCGCTCAGAACTCAATGTGCTGCCAGTGTAACAATGGATTAGTGCGACTCATCTAATTCTTCCAGTACCATAGGCTCTGAACTCTAGAGCTTGACGTCATAGTCATCCGATATCGGGACTCGCGTCGAGCACGTGGGACTGGCTTGGCAATGACCTTCAGCGCGACGGTGACTGCGACGAACTTGAACCTGTCTTCCTCCTTACCACCATGGGCGCTACTCTGCACGATCCTCCGCCACGACCAAGGCATGTAGAAGACATTATTGCTCTCTTTAAAGACAGCATATCGTCTGTGCAAGACTACACCGGCAGGTGACGCTACCGGCTCCTCATATTCGGTCCTCCAGGCGTCGTTAACACAATGTCAAATCAGGTTCGATGAAATAACCGAAACATACGGACGGCCCGCTCTGAAGTTTGTTGAAGACTCCTTTGCTCGGAGGCCTGTTTCAACGGTTCGTCTCGCATTCAGACGGATAATCGGGGAAACTCAGATGTATTGTTGAATTCACTTCTAGCTATTCACCATCATACTGTCAATCCTCAGCTTCGTACCAATCATCACGTTCATGTCAGTGAACACATAATCGACAAATAACCCCCGATGCCAGCTAATAGAGATTTCTCGGTATAGAATCTTTTCGTCTCTGGCGGTCCTCGGCTTTGCAACTGTTGCATTAATCTTAACCCTTGTCGTATCTTTGGTGACATTGGCTGTTTTCAGTAAGCCGAAATTATCATCCATGCATATATGTTGTCAATCTCACGGTTCCCGTTAGCTACATTCCTCTTGTCAGTGCTGACGGTTGTTGCAGTGACTGCGGGAATAATTACGACGGTACTCGTTTCGACTTTCCTCGTCCTCCGCCTCGCTATCCACGTCCGCCAAGAAGGAGCGCCTGGAATTGTACATTGGGCTCGTGAAATAAAGACATATGCATTAGGCGAGTTTCTGTCGACTTCGCCTTCATCAAAGAGCGACACATCTTTTCCTTCGGAAAAAACGGATGGCTCCCTGGTTCTTGTCGATGATAATACCTCTCCGGAATCGACGAAAGACATTGACGCAATACCTCCTGCAGGCCTTCAAATCAAAAGCGAGGAGCTATAAAATCTCGGACTCCAGTACTTCCTTGTGTCGACCTCTGTATTTTAAACATTCTCCTGCCATATCTCCGACCCTTAATCATACCCCTTCGATGTCAACTACGGTCTTCCGGGTACAATGAACTGCATATATATTCACACCTATTCTCACTTCCTGATCGTCATAGAGCGCTTGAGGATCAACGGCAATGAGCCCGGTGACTGTATTCCGCATGCATATTTCCGAGGTGTATCCTTCAATATCAGGGAATCTTGGGAGATCTTGGTCTGGCCCCAAGCCAATGCCGAGGAAATGCCATTTGCTCGGCGGGGGAGGGGGATGCGGCGCGCTTTAAGAAGCCTTTGAGTTCTGCACGGATTCCCGGCTCTTTCATTGCCATTATCTGCGGCGACTACTGACACAAACTTCACGATGTTCAGATCTGCACTTTTAGTGGCTGCCATTTGCTCCTCCTTGGCCCTTGTGAACGGTCAAGCGAATGCTGGACCGTATGGACAAGTGAATATCCTCTCTCTTTATCACTTGACCTTAAATTTACAAGTCAACCCAATTCTAGTGCGGTGGACAAGGATGGTCGGGTCCTACCATTTGTCCGTCAGGCTATACATGCACTGTTGCCAATGAATGGTATTCTCAGTGTCTTCCTGGCTTGGCACCTACCACTCCTCCTGTCACCTCTCAGCCTCCTCCAGTCACCTCTCAACCTCCTCCAGTCACCTCTCAGCCCCCTCCTGTCACTTCTCAGCCTCCCGTTGGTTCACCTTCAATCACCTCCCCCGCGCCCGGGACAACCCCCACCCTTGTCCCAGGGTTTTCTTTCATTCGAGCAGTCGTACGTCTCATTTTTACCATATATCCCCCATCTAAATCTGATGCCAAAATTGGATCTTCTATGCAACTGCTGCACATAGACTGACCCGAACTTCCATAAATATCTCCGTTCCCAAACTTACGGTACCCCCTCGGATGCCGTACTGGGCGAATACACCACCGCAGCTCTGTTCAAGATCGAAAGCGGACAGTTGATTCAGAGCATCAGTGGAGTCCAGCTCTACGCGCACGTAGAGCCACGCGCGGACGCTAACGTGAAGAAGCTCAAGGTCAGCTGGAAGTCGACACCCGCCACGGAAGGAACGTTCAGGTGGAGCGGAGATACGCTGGAATGGAGCAATCCGTCTATCAGCCGTCCTCAGGCCAATGTTAGCCGGTTTTCTTTTTGTTGTGACAGCTTACTGACTGATTGTATGTGGCTACTTATAGGCCTGGCTTGTGTGCCCTGATGCACAAGGCAACAAACTTGTGTACATCAACCTTGGGCCTTATAGTTACCAGACGCCTGCTGGATGCGCCGATCACACCATCCATGCGTACACTGGACCTATCGCTGTCCCTTAATTGTCTGTTGACTGCGTGAATAACACGTTAATGACGATTCAATACAATCCATGATTCCTTATTTAGCTGGACGACCGGCCGGTGCTTGCTACCTTCGGCGACGAATGTCCGGGAAGACCCAAAGTTGTTGTATTTACGACCAGTTATCAAGTGTGCTGAGCGAGAAGTTGTCCGTCTTTGGTTATTAAAGAATAAGCCTGGGTTGGAGCTTAACAACGGATGAACATCGAACGTTGAACAATCAACAACGCGGAAAAGGAAGACAATGAACGACGATTGGAACTGCCACTGGTTGTCGGTGTCATGAAAGGACCCCAAGTCAGAGGATGGGGACTGTAGTCACCGTTGTGATAGGGAATGGTGTATGCTCCATTATCCCGGCATAGTGGCCGCATTCCGCCGATGGTCCTCGACAGAACTTATCTCTCGCATTGCCATGTACTCTGGCAAAGGTAAAGGAACCTCAACATGGGGTCACCCTCGTTCTAAGGGCCACTTTCATAAATTAGCTGTCCAATTACTTCAATCGGATTGCCTGACATGAACGGAAATATCTGTCGGATTTCCTTTGCAAACGAACTGCCACAAAATGCAATTCGATCGTGAACATGGTCGTCCGACTCGGCTGTTTTGAGGCTTGATGACATTATAATATAAGGTCTTGGCAAGCATTTGGTTCATCAAGTTCTGCTGGAACTGGCATCGTAACTGGCATGAACTTTCTCCTACAGCCACCCTTCCGTCGTGTTTTAGTACCCATAGTCAGGACTTACCCTCGTCATTACTTCTCTATGCTCTCTGAGGGTGAGTTTCCCTAGTTACCCAATGCTTGCCCCCACCGTGACTGACGGTCGGATAGCGGAACTCTTCTCAGTGACCACAATGAGGTGGCTCTGGAAAGACGAAAGGCGTGAGTAGGTTGCCTTTGTAAATTGAAGCAGCTGATCCTATTTACTTATGTAGACCGTAAGATTAGACACGTGCCCTTCAACGTTCAGGCCCTCATCGACACTGCCGTGGTATCGGCTGGCGCGACCCGGTGCACCTCATTGAAGAAGGTCCAGGATGGTAAGGATACTTCAGTCCTGTCGCATCAGGTATATCTAATTCATGCGTAGGCTTGTTCAATAGAGTCTTTTTGCTAAGATTTGACAACAACGTCGAGTTTATAGCCAAGGTACCCTACCATATCATGGGGCCGAAGCACTTTACCACTGCGAGCGAGGTCGCTACCATGGACTACTTACGCACGGTCCACGGGGTTCCAACTCCGATAGTACGCTCCTGGTCCTCTCGTGCAGAGGCGACTCCTGTTGGAGCTGAATACATTCTGTACGAGAAGGTCCCTGGGGCACCTCTCAAACAGTATGAGGAGAATGAACTTCCGCCCGAGGAAGACCCATACGTCGATATCATACCGTCGGTTGTTTCGCTTGAGAAATGCCTCGGCTTGATATCTTTTTCGCAAATAGGAAGTATTTACTACAAGGACGATGTCGAAGAGTCCCTGCGCAACCGGCCACTTTATGCTATCGGGAAACCAACACTGCCTGGTTCCGAGAGATTCTGCATCGGCCCCACTACCAATAGAGAATTTTGGAGAGGACCACGAGCCACACTGGATACTGATCGCGGCCCTTGTAGGCGCTTTTGTATCCTAACCAGGTGCTCACTTCTGACCGTGTTTTAGGGACTAGCATCCACTCGTACATGCGTGCAGTCGCCACATGCGTCCGAGAATCTCTTGACAAGAATAGTCCGAGCTACGACTCTGACCAAAGCCTTGTTTCAAACTTTGAAACACTAATTCCAAACCTCGCACCCGAAACGAGCAGGTACATCCTCTGGCACGATGATCTTCATGCTGGGAATATTATCGTCTCCGAAGGGGCGCAACCCTGCAAAATGAACGGTTTTATCGACTGGCAGGGGATGCTTGTCGCACCTTATTATCTGCAAATTTTACCGTTGGCGGCGTATTATGCGTTTGAACACCCCATGATCAAAACCACCCTGGCGGAAGGCCCTGATTGGGTCGTCCCTCCTGTTGCTCGCAACGAGAAGGAAAAACGAGTAGGTGAATTCGCGTTCCGTCAAGCATACCGGCAATGGGCGCATGAGGTTTATCTGCGTCATGAAGCTCCTCGCGTGGCGGAGATCATGTTTGACGACCTAGGGTGGGAAATGCGGTTGCTCAATGACATCATAGACTCAATCTCAGCTATTGATGTCGAAGGTGCCATTGGTGTCCGTCAAAGTTTGGCGCACTGTAAGACTTTATGGCGATTTGCAGTCGGTTCTGGCGAAGATGGAAAACCGTTTGTCGAGTTCCCCTTAAATATTTCGGACTCAGAGGCCCAGAGGTTCACGGAAGAGTTCGAACAACAGAAGGCGGATGAGTCCATGTGCGACGAAATTTTGGAGGAGGTCGGAGCAGCGCCGTTGATGGGAGAAGCAACAGTCGGTGCAGAAGAGTTTGACACAGTGAAGCTCGCTTTCGAGGAAGCGAAGGCTGCATCCTTGGAGGCTGCCCCTTCCCTTGCAGAGAGAGAGCGGATGACAAACGTATGGTTGCAGCAGGAGCAGAAACCAAGTCGCAACGCTCAAGTATGTTACCCAGATTCTGGCATGTAGTAGAAGCTATAGTCCTAGTAGACATTTCATTTAACTGTTACCAATACGGGCATGAATACCATTATTCGGCGGGGGTATTGCAGAGGACATTCACAATGTTGTCTGGTAAAATGACATCAGATCCAATCATACTGACCTCTAAAAATGGACCAGTGTTGCAGAACGTTTTCTACAATTTCTAAACAATTCTCTAAAAAGACAGAAATATTCGAGAAGGTGTAAATTACCCCCGCCTCACTTTACTCACTGTAATATTCTCTAAATTTAAGCTGTGAGTTTTGCAACTCCCCATCAATGATAGTAGGGCAGCGGTAAAGCCCTCTGACGAGCCCCTTTGCAAGGGGGAAACCCGCCGTGGCGCAAACTTACCTTTAATAGATATTTTTATTGAAGTAAACCTGGATCCCGAATGTAGCGAGCTTTTCCTACGATGGCCCTACCTCGATTTTGTAGTCCATATATCAGGCGGAGCGAAAGTACTAAGTAGATGCGCATGCTGGACAAATGACCGTGACAGACCCCAAAGTCCAATGCCATGGCATCCCTTCAAGCCCAGGCAGACACTACGTATTGCTGGGATTGTAAACACTCGACGTGTGCGTGCACAATTGTCACCGTTGACCGGCGACCCAGGTTGCAACATCATCAGCGATGCGACCTTTCCTCGACCGCGACATCCCCTCAGACTGGGATGAGATTCCTATTCCGATTCTACGACAGAGACCCATCTTCCCATTCCCAATCCGAGTCCATCGTCCCAAGTTGAAGACATAGACAGACGTGCAATCAATCATAAAATCCAAAATTCAAAATATCAGGTTACGACGAGGGCGTAAATCGACTCCACAGCTTCGAAAACCTCGACTTGGACGTCCGACCGCGTTTCTCGTCTTGGCCAGTCGAGATACTTTCTCTCGGTACCGGTTGAGCACTACCGCTCGCAGACCGCCCTGTGGAAACTTGCCGATCGCCGGGATTTCGATTTTCTGGCTCGTCGTGAGGAACCCTTAAATTTGTAGGACCTAACGAAGTCGAAGTCAAAGGACCTTGTTGTTTTGCAAGTTCGATCTCTACTCTTTCCAGGAAGCCTGTTGTAGGATCATCATATGGAGTAAAGAACAAGTTTCTCGTCGTTTCTTCTGATGGTAGCAAAAATTCGTTCAGGCGCTTGAGGAGCCCGATTCGTCGGGCCCTCGTCTGCCTTTCGGGTGGTTGCATTGCCAACGCACTGAATCCGTTTATAATTGGGTCCGCGTTCTGCCTTATAAAACGGAGTCGCACGCATAAGAGTAAGCAGCCGTCTCCGGAGTTGCACTGTAGTTATAAATGATCAGGGTCTCTGTCCACTGCACTGAACTTGAAATGAGCGATAAAACACTCACGTATCTATCGTGTAACGTCTCCTGAACGCTCTGCAGGCAATCAAAGACGATTCCAATATCCCACCGATCAAAGCCTTCCACGAAAATTGTCTGTATAATACGGGCCGGATGGAACTGAAGGATATCCGAGGGTAGAACCGCGGAAGCTCGCATGCTGCCCTTCATGTATTGCTCCCAACAGTAGCATGCGCAGTCGAGGATCCACGTCTTCGCTTCATACCTGCAGAAGCCGCTAGACGCCGCGCGTGCCAGGTGTTGCGTGCATTGGGAGGCGATGTCGACCCATTCGTACTGGAACATGTCGCCTGAGCGTACTGGAGATCTTAGATAGTCTTCTAAGCTCCGGTGGTGGAAACGGACTTTACGAGGGAGGTTTTCATCGTTGTCGGGTTCAGGTTCGGAGATTGGACTGCTGTTGTCAGGCTTATGGTTGTTGGAGATTGAGAGGACGGCGTGTAGGTCGCAGAAGATCATCTCCGCCGTCCCGGGGAGGAGGTCAAAGAACTCGTCTAGAAACTCTGGATGGTCCTTGTTCGTATATGTCGCGAGGTTCTGGAAGTGGAGGAGGGTGTGCAAGAGCCGTCGGAGAAGCTCCAAGTCCGTGTCGGGAGGGTGGAGGATGATGTAGTACAACGCGTCGAGCTCTGCGAACGGGTTTTCTTTCGCGTTGTGCACTTGTAGATCCAGAACGCGTCGGAGAGAAATGAGCGGGTTTCGACGGGGGAATTCGACGTATCTGATGACTGTCGGAGCGAAGATGAATTGCGAGGAGGCTTTTGAGACTAGTGTTTCGATGTCCTCTTCTCTTGGCCAGTCCGGGGGTATGCTGGAGTGAGACGGGTGTTGGCTGCGGATTTTTGCGAATTCGTCGCAGAGGTAGTAACGGATGTCTTCGTCGCCTTCGTAGTTTGCAAGGCGGAGGGTTGTTGTAACAGAGAGATAAGGCTCGCTGCCGAAAGCCGTTCGTATGTCCCACTCGGGTCGGCTGGCGAGGATCACCCGGAATGGGAAGTCGGGATTGGAAACCAACTTGTAGAGAACTTCCAATAGATGCTGTCTCTGTTTCACTTCGCGACATTCATCGGAGCCATCGATAAGAAGGATGCGGGGGAGCGTTTTGTCGGCGTTTGCAACGATCGATTTGAGAGGTTTCAGTATCAACATCTCCACTTGCAACTCGAGAGCACAGTGGAAGATATCTGGTCGTTTCTTGATGCACCGTTCGACGTGGGGCAGCAATCCAGGTACCGTGTTCACGAGCTGGCGGACGATGGTTGCGATGAATGGCTGTTCATCGTCGAGATTCGGGACACGTGTGGAGAAGAAGTACGAGGCTGCAAGGTCGCCTCTTTCCTGGGCTATCCGAGCAATTTCGCGCTGAATGCAGGTCTTGCCTCCGCCTGCAGGTCCCGAGAACCAGAGCACTGGCTTTGAAGTGTTATCCTCCGACACCCATTTCATGATGTCCCCAATGATCTCTTGCCTCGTGCCCTTCTTGCACTTGGGCGCGTATGCTGCTGTGTTTGATTCGTGCGTTGCTTCGAGTGCACAGTTCTTTAGAAGCAGCTCGAGTGGGCCTAGTGATCGTCCAGGTAAGGGATCGTACCACCCAATCATGATCAATGGCTATCCCACCTTTTGGCCCGGACACCTCATACGAGTACTGGATCGTATTGGCATTGTTGATGTGAGAGTTTTCGATGCTGAGGTTGGAAGCATTGGAGAAAAAGGCTGAACGATGATTGTTTGTTCGAGACATCGAGATTCAGGCTGCAAGGAATGCGTAGAGGTATCGAAAGACCGAAAGGCCTAAAGCACTAAAGTCTGATTATAGCACTTTGCCTCGTGGACAACTCTGTGAGAAATAAGAATCAACCGGCAAATTACTCAGAGATCCTTACTTACCGTAAGCAGTTCCGGATGCACAATTGCGTGCACAGCGCCGACACCGGGGTAAAATAGGCGCCCACGGGCCAGAGCTCCGGATTGTCGCTAATAGTTCATATTTTGCATCCTGTGTGCAGCTTATTCGGTAAGCATTTCATATGGATAGAGGAATGATGGTCAACTAGAAGGAGGTGAGGTCTGGCGGACTAAAGGTCTTATAATATTTGGCAATAGAGTGGCTCTACATCTGAGGTAGATGTGAAGAGTTTAGAGGTGATTCAATGCCGGTGGAGTTTAAAATAGTCATTAAACCGATCATGAACATGTAATTCGACGCCAGAGTTTCCAAAGGTTCCATGATCGTTTACGAACATATTCATCAGTAGTGTGAGTACGGCCAGATTGTTGAGGATTCCTGTCAGCAATTGGAAAGAATCTTGAATTTGTTCGATTGTCCCACTCCAAAGCATTGCGCTGAGCTGTTGAAGAGGCCAGGGGGTTGACATCGTCACCAGAAATCGGGGATCTTCCGCCCTGCTGTTGCCTTCCTCCTTTGATGAATATGGAGGATCCTAGCGATTTCAGATCGCAGTTGGCTTGGGCTTGCGAAGTAGCAGCAGGGTCGTAAAACGTGTAAGGAGATGCCGAGAGGAATGGGTTCAACGTCCGGAGAAGTACAATCCGTTTACTCCTAGCCTCGGCATCTCGAGTCAGTTTTGACACCGACATCGTGACTTCTTTTATCTGTTCATTGTGCTGTCTTATGTAGGACAGTCTCTGGCAAAGTTGCAAACAACCGTTATTGGTATTACACTAATGCCGGTTGCACTTGAGTATTGGTTCTCATTTGACTGTAAGGAATCACTCACTTTGACTCTGTGCAGTGTTTCTTGAAGATCCTTTATGTCGTCATTGATAACGTGAGTTATACCCCAATCTTCGACGTGAAGCACTTGGTAGATGTGCGCTGGATGGAATTGAAGGAGCTTTGGAGGTAACTCCGCCGCTGAAGGACCTTGCAGTAAGTCCCTCATCCAAATAGGCCAGCCACTGGATGCATAGTCGAATACCCACTTCCTTCTTTCGTAGCCCTGAAGATTGCTCGGGTGCCATTTTTGAAGGTGATGAACAGACTGAAGTGCGATATCCATAGACTTGAATTGGTACATATCGCCTGAACGCGCTTCAGATGTGAGGTAGTCCCCCAAGCTTTTATGGTAGAAGGTTATCCCACCACCGTCATTTTTAGAAAATGACAGAATGGCATGTAGGTCACAAAACATGATGTCGACAGTTCCAGGATGGAGATCGAAGAAATCATCCAAGCTGTGGGAGTGGGTTTTCCCCGAGACAGCGTCTATGCCCACAGTATACAACAAGGCATGGAGCAACCTTCGCAGAAGAATGGGATCCGTCTCATGTGGATGGAGTATCAAGTGATATAATGCATCCAGTTCTGCGAATGGATTCCTGGAGGGATTCTGAATTGTCGAGCTTAGGACAGCTCGAAGGGAAAGAATGGGGTTTTGCCGAGGGTTTTCGATGTACTTGATCACTGTTGACGCAAAGATGAACTGCGACGAAGCCTTGGAGACCAAGACCTCGATATCGTCTTCTTGCGGCCAATAAGGAGGTATGACGTTTTTAGAAGGATGCTCATCGCGGATTCTAGCAAATTCATCGCATAGATAGTGGCGGACGTCGTGATCACCGTTGTAATCGGCAAGGAATATGTGCGTTGTGATGCGGCGCAAAGGTTCACGACCAAATGCTGTTCGGATGTCGAACTCGGGTCGGCTAGCAAGAATGACTCGAAAGGGGAAATCTGGAATAGATGTTAGAGCGTGCAGTATTTGTAGGAGGTGGCGTCTCTGGTTCACGTCGCGACATTCATCAAAGCCGTCGATGATGATGACTCGTGGAAGCTTCGCAATACGCCTGGTAGAGGACACGAAGGATTTAAGAGGGTTTGATATCAGTATTTCCACCTGCTCGTCGAGGGAGTTCAAGAAGACCTGCGGCTTTTCTTTAATCTGTTCTTGAATGTAAGGTTTCAAGCCGGGAATCGAGTCGGTAAGTTGATGGGCAATGGTAGCAATGAATGGTTTTTCGTGGTCAAGACCCTGCACCCGCGTGGAGAAAAAGTAAGAAGCTGCTAGCTCTCCTCGTTCTTGCGTTATCGCTACGATCTCGTGTTGGATACATGTTTTGCCGCCTCCAGCAGGACCAGAAAACCAAAGGATTGGCTTCGATGGATTATCTTGAGATACCCAGTCCAGGATATCGTTGATAACCTGTTGCCTGGTTCCGCGCTTGCACTTTGGCGCGTATGCTGAGGTGGACGATTTGTGCGTCGCCTCGAGAGCGGTATTTCGGAGGAGTAAACCCAATGGATCTATAATCATTGTGAACATGGCGAAAACGTATCCCGAGTCAAAAGACTCGGAATTCACCTCACTGCGGGCTCACCTGTTTTGGCAAGTTCTTGATAGACTGTGTAGTTTATACTGTTGGCTTGGTTGAAGTGCGAACCTTCAATGTTGAAGTTGGATGCATTTTCGAAGACCATTGGCGACGAGACAACAACTGTCAATGTTGGGCGCTGAAGAGGAAGCAGATTTCAAGGTAGGGTGTAAAGCGGTGCCTTCGACGATGGTACACAGCCTTGCCTTGCCCCCAGATCCCTTCCTGTGAACATCTCCACTCTCTAGTAGGTGGCCCCTGCCGCACAGGTTTGAGGACTGGAAGCATCGAAGTTCATGATTACTGGGAATGTGCACCTTTTCTTGACATAAACATCTTCATGATGGGAGCTCTTTCACGATGGATGTAAGCACCTGTACAAGCAACGGTTGGGTGTCGGTTGGGTGTTCATCATGCTGCATAGTCTTGCGCCCACCCGGAGCAGTACACGACGGTGGACATTCTCTCATCGTGTATGTATGCGGAGGGTCTCTTGACGTCGAATCCCAGCCGATCCGGCTTGGGCTGTACAACAGATTCGCGAGTTCTCTGGCTGTTCAACTGCTCATCATGACTGTTGGAATGAAAGAGACCGCGGTCCATCAGAACTGTTGGCCGTTCAAGTTGCCCACCCGCCCTTCGACTCTCGCCAAAAGCGCAGTAAAATCGACTATTATCGCAGTAACCGCAGTGGACATTTGTCACAGAGGATGCCCCAGGTAGAAACCAGAGTAGGAGTAGGGGCAAATTGCCATACGCAGCCAGGGCATCGCCGCCATCAGGCACGCGAACGGTCATTCGAGCTGTCCATCTTCTATCTTTAGACCGCAAATGTTTTTCTGAGACTTCCTCCCTTGTTCTCGCGCAAGACCACGCTCTCGACATCGTCCGACGTCCCGTACACTGTCCAAGTCTTGTCATAATTATAAGGTAAGCGATGGAGCTTCCGTTTACCTCACCTCGGAGGCCAAATGCTGACCGTCCGTCAGAGAAAATCTAATTTCAGGACTTCCGATTGTGCCACGTCGATCGAGGTATATAAAACATCAGAAAGCGGATTTAACTCTCTTTTTTACTTTCCTTTACCACCACCCTCGACGCACAACCATGCTTGATATCCCCCCGCCATTTGCCCAAGTCAACCTCCCATCCATCGAGGAATACCGTAAGCGCAAGGTCGCCCTCATCTCAGGTACGTACCAATTTATTGCCCCGCCAAGAAGAAACCTAACGTTGTGTTCCAGGGATTACAGGCCAGGATGGATCTTATCTGTACGTACACCCGCTTTGGGATCTGGCGGCCCCCCTTGAGCGATCTTGTTTGTATGCAGCACCGAGTTCTTGTTGAGCAAAGGATATCAAGTCCATGGCATCATCCGCCGCTCGTCCAGCTTCAATACTGGTCGTTTGCACCACCTCTTCGACGACCAACACGAACGTACGTACGCCTTGTTCAGTTCTCACCAAACTCGCTCATTCGTGACGCAGGACCCAGCAAATTTAAATTGCACTACGGCGATCTAAGTGATAGCACGAACCTGGTGTACATCATTGCCCAGGTCCAGCCAACCGAAGTCTACAACCTCGGCGCCCAGTCCCACGTCAAGGTCTCCTTCGAGATGGCCGAGTACACTGGCGACGTCGACGGGCTCGGCACACTCCGCCTCCTCGACGCCATCCGCACCTGCGGCCTCGAGAAGCACGTCCGCTTCTACCAAGCCTCCACCTCCGAGCTCTATGGCAAGGTCGTCGAGACGCCACAGAGCGAGACGACGCCGTTCTATCCACGCTCGCCCTACGGCTGCGCAAAGCTCTACGCCTACTGGATTTGCGTGAATTACAGGGAGAGTTATGGGATGTTTGCATGTAATGGGATCTTGTTTAACCACGAGAGTCCAAGGCGCGGACGGACGTTTGTGACGAGGAAGATTACGAGGGCTGTTGCTGATATCAAGCTCAACAAGCAGTCGTGTTTGTATCTTGGAAATTTGGATGCGTTGCGAGATTGGGGACATGGTGAGCATCCTTTCGTTGCGTAGCCAGGGATAAATGTTGATGGGACGACAGCTCGAGATTATGTGGAAGGCATGTGGCTTATTCTTCAGCAAGACAAACCGGAAGATTTCGTTCTCGCTACTGGCGAGACTCACTCTGTCCGCGAGTTTGTCGAAAAATCCTTTGCAGTCGTTGGCGTATCGATCAGGTTGGTCTATTCTTTACTCTCCCTATTTCCAATCGCCAACCACAATTTGCACATGTAGATGGGAAGGCAAAGGTGTCGATGAACACGCAGTCGACACCGAGACAGGCCAAACTGTCGTCCGAGTCGATCCCAGATACTTCCGACCTGCCGAAGTCGAGTACGTATACAGTTTCCTCTTCTGAAAGCTTTCGATTGTATTCTGACCATATGGACAGCCTCTTGCACGGAAACCCAGCCAAAGCCGAGCGTGTTTTAGGCTGGAAGCGGAAAATTGACTTTGATTCTCTCGTTAAAGAGATGATGGAGGCCGATCTCAAAGCTGCCGCTAGTCTTGTCGAGGACCAGAACTAGGCTCTCGAACGAATCTTCAATTTGCATTATAATTCGGGTCACCCTCGATCTTCTGACTCTTCTCATCCTCGGACTCTGCCATTCCATTTTTCATCATACCTTTTGCCTGGATTTTACTTGTAGTAAGAAGAACGAACATGAACGACGGACGTTGTGTAAATATACCCCTGTAACTGGCAGGATTTCGTACCATAGGATACGGACATAGGCCCTACCCCCCTTTGTAGTTTAGTTATGTAGTTGGGCTTTTAGTTCGGTTTGATAATTCTATACACAAAAAGACATCCCATATCGATGTCTGTATTCCCCAAAAGTGTGCGTTGTGAAAGTGGTAAGAAGGAAAGAACGAAGAAAAGCGGAAAAAGGAAGAAAAAGGTCATTGGATTATGGCGGAGATCAAATCACGGTCTGTTCCTTCGTATATCAGTAACAAGTTTCATTCGTGGGTATTAGTGCGAGTAGTTTTAACTTCTCGATTTGCTTCATCGATATCGGTACTGGAGTACTGGATGTTGGGTCAATGGGATTGGTGAGCAGGTGAGCAAGTCCGAGTACCGATCGGTTAATTTAAGCCTAAGCCTTCTTGTTCGCAACAGGTTTGTTGAGCCCCGTCCGTGCCGTATCGTAGTTCTCGAGGAACCATTTGACTGTCAAGTCCAGAGCTGTTGTGGTGTTTTCGGTGTTGGTGTTGGTGTTGGTTTAAGTTTACGTTTAAATTGTGAGTGGGTGAGTGGTAATAGTTAACAGTAAGCACTCAGAGCGACAAAGGCAAAGACGAGGACAAAGACAAAGATAAGGACGAGAACGAAGGCTCACCTTCAGGGAATGGCGTAAACTCGAACCCGCCCATCAGACCCAGCAGCTTCTTGTTCGACGCTGGTTTGCGGAATTGTCCGTCTGCCCGGGATGTGTCGAACTATTCGAATAAGTGAGAAGTGTTTAGGTTTAGGTTTAGTGGATGGCTAGTCTTTTAAATAGGGTAGGGATGGATGGAAGGAAAGGGAGCTAAGAAAGACGAGTTACGCACGCTGTAATCCCCTTGGAAGCCTACAGCTTTCACGATCGCATCTGCGATATCTTTGATGCTCACTTCTTCGTCTTCGTCGACTGTCGAGGAGTACGTTGTCAGCACCGACACTATGGCCCTATGCCTATGACCAGACCGCACGCACCGGAGAGAATGAGAGGCTCGACATCATCGTACTCCCTTAACATCCAGATGAAGAGCTTTGCGAGGTCGTAGGAGAATATGAATTGTCGGAGGGGTTTGCCGGTTCCGCCTACGACGAAGGGGGTGTTGTTTTCTGTTCATGAATTGACGAGGGTTGTTAGAAATGGGTTAGATTAGATTAAGTCAGGGTAGAGGATTTGATACGATCGGGCAAGCGAGAGTGTTTAGAGACGCACTCTTTGCGAGATAGCATTTGTGCATTAGGGCGGGAATGACGTGGGCTGCTTCTAGGTCGCTAGGTGTGTGTGGTGGGTAAGCGGATAGGGAGGGAGAGGAGAGGGAGAAGGAGGACGTACAAGTTATCGTGAGGCCCAAACACGTTCGTCGGGATCGCCGAAGTAAAGTTGCATCCAAACTCTTCTTTATACGCGCTACACGGTTCACATTCGTCAGCAATCTCTTACTTCCTTTCTGTAGGCCTGTAATGCCCAACCCGTACAGAACAGAACACCACAGAACACCACACGACAGGATAAGAAACGACTCACTGGTTCTGAACATCGACCATACGCTTGGCATGTGCGTAGCCAAAGTTGCTGTCGTGAGGGGGGCCAGAGTGGATCTTGGTCTCGTCGAGCGGGTAGGTGACTTTGTCGGGGAAGACGCAGGTGGAGAGGCATGAGATGACTTTGGTCGCTTTGTGCTCGTATGCGGTGTGCAAAACATTGTCGTTGATCAGGATGTTGTCGCGTAGGAAGGAGAGCTGTGAGTGTGTGGATTAGTTATTTAGCTTGGTTAAAAAGTGAGTGAGTGAGAGTACCTTGTATTTCATGTTCTTGAATAGCCCGCCAACTGGATATTAGTACCCATTGCACATTGTGAGCTTGCGGTATGTATTTGGAAGAGAAAGATAGGACGCACCCAATGCTGCGAGGTGGATGACATGCGTCGGCTTGTACTTTTCGTACAACTTCCTCGTCTGTTCAGCATCTCTATTCCCAAAAAGCCAAAAAGTGTTAACATTAATTCAATGTTATCAATTCATAAGGATAATGTATAAGTTGTGATGAGCAGATGTCGGATACACCGTATCTCAAACAGCAACAGCAACAGCAACAGAAAAATGGAAAGCAAGTTAACACATACCTAAGGTCTCCCTCCGCCGAGCTCGCAAAGACCCACGTCTCGCCAGAGCGCCTCCCAAAGCGCGAATTCTCGGGCTCCGTTTGGATGACATCCTTTATGGCCTGGCCGACCAACCCGGTGCCGCCTGTGACGAGTATCACGTCCGTCGAGGTCTGGGTCATCGTCTCCTTCGTTACTGTGTTGTTAAAGTACTCCTGTATGTTGAGGCCCGGGTGGTATCTTGATTCTTGATGATGGTATCGTATCCCCTAATTGTGAGTTCGCTCGGGGTTCACTTGGTGTATGAGCTAAGAGCCTTTGTTGGAGGTTTGGTCTCGAGCAGAGAACTAGGCGGCAGCTGGGGTAGTACGAACGAAACCCAAGAACTGTATGCAGCTTGGCCCCTGCTATTTCGGTGTTATCAGTGTGTAACCCCTTGCAGAGCTGATTTCTCACACTGGCATAATAAAGTATTAAGATCATCTACCTCGGCCTACGAGCCTGCAGCCAAACTGACAGCCACCACCTACACCACGGCCATGGTTATGGATATCATGAATCCCAGAGCCATCGCACAGGAGGTCTACGCTCTCGCCGCCTCCAACGACGACCCGCTGGGCCCACGCGTGAAGGAGGCCCTGGACGTTATTGACGAGGCGTTGGATACACACGGGTTCGTTCATTTCTATCTACGGTTAGATATGGATGGTAATTAACTCTGTGTGTGTATAGACAGGACGCAGTAGCGATTAGCTTTAACGGAGGAAAAGATTGCACAGTCCTTCTCCACCTCTACGCAGCCGCACTCGCCCGGCGTCTCCCTCCTTCCTCTTCCTCGTCTTCCTCAAACACGGAAGACTCGAAAGAGCCTAAAATGAAACCAATACATTCACTGTACATTCCGGTCCCATCTCCCTTCCCCACCCTCGAATCCTTCATCGCGGACTCGGTGGAAGTGTACAACCTCGACCTCTTCTCTTGTACACCTGAAGCTCCCACTGTTGAAAGTGTTGTGACGCCCCAGACGTCCGACGGTGTCATACTCGCTGGGGACTACGTCTCTTCTACCGGAACCAATGGGAACGGACATGCGGCGGGAGGAGGAGGGAGACCGAAGGCGGTCGGGAAGAGCAAAGGGGGCGAAGGGATGCGACAGGCACTGCAAGCATACAAAGACCGTTTCCCGAACGTACAGGCTATCTTGATTGGGACGAGGAGGACGGACCCGCATGGAGGTGTGTCTCACGGTGTTCTCTTCCCAACCGTCGTTCTCAAAGTTTGCTAATTAAACAATCTTCTGCTGTGGTGGTATAACCGTAATGTGTGTTTTACAGCTACACTGTCTTACCGAAACCCTACCGACTCGGGCTGGCCGTCCTTTGAACGGGTGAACCCGATTATCAATTGGTCGTACGGCGATGTTTGGGCGTTCCTGCGACAGCTGAACGTGCCGTATTGTACGTTGTATGATGAAGGGTGCGTCTGCTTTCTATTATCTTCTTTCTCTTCTTTCCTTCTTCCACTTCTTTCTGGCTACCGTTAGACTCTGACTTGACTAACTCGGGATTGCTTGAATGATACAGATACACATCGCTCGGGTCGACATACAACACCTTCCCCAACCCCGCTCTGCTCATCCATTCGGCACCTTCGACACCGACATCTGAGGAGGTTCCTTCTTTTATCTCTACCTCTGTTTCCTCTACTACCTCAACTTCAAACTCAAACTCAACAACACCTACCGCAGCCTCAACAACGAATACAGCTACAACCCAATCCATACCCCCGATTCCGATCCCCGAAACACCGCAAACGGCGGCAAGCCTGCTCACACCAGGCGCAGCGCTAGACCACGTCATGTCTTCAACGCACACACATCCTTCGTTCGTGCATTACCATCACCCTCACCCGCAGTCTCAGTCGTCATTGAACGGGAGCTCTACTCTACCCACCGACCCGATAATCTCACCTACGACCGCCCTTGAAGAGTCCATGTCTACCACTCACACTCATAGGATTGGTCGAGGTCACCCGAACGGGAACGGGAACGGGTTCTCGGTTTGGACGACAAAAACGACACAAGCGCATGTACCTGCGCACATACACGTCCCAAAGAAACCGCGCTACCACCCTGCGTACAAGCTCGCTGATGGGAGCTTGGAGAGGAGCGGGAGGGGGCTTGTGCCTGGGTTGTTGGTGTCAGCGTCGTCTGGTCAGACTCATGGTGGGTGCTAGTTGGCCGTTAGATTTTAGACCTTGGTGTGGGTATGTGCACCTGAGGTCTGAGGTCTGAGTCTGGGAGGGAAAGCATGTGGTACGGCGGCGATCAATGCATATATAATTATGAGTGATAGAATTTGGTGTGTAGATGAGATGGAGTGGAAGTGGATGGCACCAATTGATATAGTGATATAATGATACTCGGAGGGCCGAGGAGGAAGAGTCTAGTAGACTATGGTACAATGCTAGACCGACGTTGCTGTTGCTGCTAGACTCGTTGTTAGACTAGGACTACCATCCTTCTTGAAGTTGATCAATCTCGACAGCATCTAGAGTCGTTGTGAACCAAGGTTTCAGTAAATTTACGACTAGTATCGCCCTTTCTCTACGTTCAACTCAAAGTCGAACACCAATAACTGAAATCTCAATAGTCAAAGAAAAAAACCCAACACAAAAAAGAAAAGATCTAACTCTCGCTACAACACTACTCTACACACCAAGTACCCAAAGTAGTAACTAGCTATAGGTCTATACATGTATCCCTACTAACCTGTGCCTGTGCGTGTAACCAAATTAGATTAAAACTGTAACTTTAAAAACTTTAATGTAAGTGCAAGTGCTGGACTTGAGTAGTAGCTGGGGCGGAGTCGATAAATCGATGGGGGGGGGGTATATGGGTAGGCAATATGTATGTCAACGTCGACTCGGATATGGGTGGACGTTAAATGTCTATAGGATAGTTGCGTGGGTTGCCTCTCCTTCCTCTATCTGGGGACTACCCACCTCTTCTTCTTCTCGGCACTTGGTGTCCAAAAAAATCGAATGATTTATGAATCAATCAATCACCGCTTGTACACCTCGGCGGCATGCGCCTCGCCCTTCTCGATATCCTCCATCGGGACGCGTTCGTAGTCGTAGCTGGCCCTTCTCGTGTTTACGGTTATACCGTTGCCGTTGCCGTTCCCGAGGCCGTTGGAGGAGGAGGAAGGAGAAGGAGAGTGGGACCGTGAAGGCGCAGGAGATTGGGATTCTTGGTGCTTGAACCAGGTGTAGAGCGCTGAGCCGGCGAGGATGATTGCGATTGAGGCTGCGCGGCCGCTGTTGTCGTTGTGTGGTGTGGTAAGATGGAGTGTGGTTGTCGTATGGTGCGTTAATACCGCAGCAACGAAAATGAATATAATAATCAGAAGTAATCAGAAGTTGAGAGAGAGACGCACGTAGTGATGATATCGTGGAAGTAGTACAACCCGAGCAGGGAGGCTGCGACGCCTCGTACGGCGGAAGAAACCATATGTGTGATCGGGGAAGTTACTTTGATGGAGAGCAGACTCGCGATGCTCATTAAGAAACCTAGTACGCCCTATCGCAGTGCATTAGCCATTGTATTTGGAGATAAAGATAAAGCGTACGGTGATCAAAGACCCGACGACAAAGGTCCTCAAGGGACTCCACCTCCCGACCTCTTGTACACCATCAAAGAACAACCCCCACACTCCCGTGCCCTCGCCGGCCAGGACGACGAGCGGGGCAAGGATGACTGCGCTCCCGGCGTTCATGTACCAGCTGAGCGCGAGTGCGCTGCCATTAACGATGTTGAGGCTCTTCTTGATAACAACGCTGTGGATGGCGGTGATGGCGGAGGAGAGGACGCCGAAGAGGATGCCAGCGGGGGAGACGGGGATGGCGTCGAGGAAGACGCCGATGAAGAAGCCGAGTGTTACGAGTGTGCAGCTGGAGAGGATTGAGAGGGAGGGACGGGCGGAGAGGAGAAGCGATGAGGTTAGGACAGTGAAGGGCAGGACGAGGCCGCGTGCGACTTGGTAGAAGGAGGCGTCGACGTATTTTAGAGTGTAGTTGCTGAAACTGTGGGGGATAAATAATGTGTGTGGGATAGGGAAATTAAGAAGGAGATACCTGAGACCGAGGACGTTGAGGACGATCATGGGTGCGAGGTCTTTGCAGGTTTTGAAGTCAAAAGTGAGGCGGTCAGGGAGGACCCGCAGCAAGTGGCATATGATGAATAGCACAGCTGCGATGGCTAGCTGCACCCAGAGGAAGAACAGAGGCGTCGTCGTCGCGTTCAACACCCATTTATTTCTTTATCGTCTGTTAGGTTTGTTTGGGTAATCTGAGTGAGGGACCTACGCCATGACCATAGCAAGTGCGGCGAATAGGTAGAACAGCACAACGGCCGTCTGTGCATCCAAAGCTTAGCGTCTGTCTACAGAGGGTGAACAGAGTACATACAACAACCGCCTTTGAGGCTGGTTTCTCGCTTTCTGGTTTCATCTTGAGGGAGAGAAGGAAACGAGCGAAAGATAAAGACGGTCAGTGTAAACACCACTGATTGGCCGTGGGAATTAGGTGTACTAGGCCATTTGAGTGACGCGACGCGTTTGCATTTGTGACTTGACTTGACTTGCCACTGCTATTTCATACCCAATTGACTAAACTTACAGATGTCGGATTCGGAGAATGACCCATTGGATCCTCGACCGCCGCCTAATATCACGTCTAGTGCAGGTTTGTTCTTTCCTTCTTCTTTACCAGTGGTGTCTAACCGGAGGATGGATAGACCCAGAAAACACGATCAAGATTTTGTTGGCTACAGACAACCACATTGGGTACCTCGAGCGCGATCCTATACGTGGTCAAGACTCCATCAACACCTTCAAAGAGATCTTACAGTTGGCTGTCAAGAACGATGTCTGTCTTGTCGTTTTGACGCAGAGCTACATGCTGACGGACAATACAGGTAGACTTTGTCCTTCTAGCTGGTGACCTGTTCCACGAAAACAAACCGTCGAGGGACTGTCTCTACCAGACTCTTGCGCTCCTCCGCGAATACACGTTGGGCGACAAACCGATCCAGGTCGAATTGCTCAGCGATCCCGATGAGGGAAAACCGGATGGGTACTCGTGCGTCTCGTTCCCATCCCAGAGTTATATATCCAAACGTTAAAGCTAAACTGCTATAGGTTCCCGGCGATCAACTACGAAGATCCAAACTTTAACATCAGCATCCCCGTGTTCTCGATACACGGCAACCACGATGATCCCCAGGGTCCTGGTGTCGTGCGTCCTTGTCCTCTTAGTGTCTATTTCAACGACTCACTCCGACCGGCTCTAGAATGGTGCACTCTGCGCGCTGGACGTCCTCTCAGTTTCAGGCCTCCTCAACTATATGGGCAAATTCGACCTTCCCATCTCAGACGCCGACGCTTCAACAACAGGTGTGTTCGTGCTTCTACTTTCACTCGCCCTGTTCTCCACCTCAACCCCACTCAACTCCCAACACCCACTCAAACACAACAGGGATAGCCGTCCGCCCCGTCCTCCTCCGCAAAGGCACCACCCACCTCGGGATGTACGGCGTCGGCAACGTCAAGGACGCCCGCATGCACTTTGAGCTACGGAGCAACCGCGTGCGGATGTACATGCCCAGAGATAAAGAGGACTGGTTCAACGTTTTGTTGGTCCATCAGAATCGGTGAGCCGTCGTCCTCTTTGCTTACCCTCGAGTTGGCGTGTCCAGCTAACATAACACACATCTCCCATTTCCTTTTTTTTATTTTTGACATCGCAGCGTCAAACACGGTCCACAAGAATACGTACCAGAGGGGATGTTCGACGACAGCGTGGATTTGGTTGTGTGGGGTCACGAGCACGATTGTAGGATTGTCCCCGAGTCTGTGGCGGGGAAGAATTATTATATCACCCAACCCGGTTCGTCGGTTGCGACGTCCTTGGCTGATGGGGAGGCTTTGGAAAAGTGCGTATTTTGGCGTTTGTGTTGTCTTGGTAGGGTTTTTAACTTTGGACTCTACTTTGGATTTGGACTCCACTTGGACTTGGACTATGCAGACACGTAGCCCTGCTTGAGATCAAAGACAAAGAGTTCAAGCTCACCCCTATCCCCTTGCGCACCGTACGCCCGTTCGTGATTGACGAGGTCGTGTTGGAGGATGTGGCGGAGGAGGAGGGGCTAGATGTGAATGACCAGATGGAGATTTCAAAGTATCTGAAATTGAAGGTGTGTATATCTTTTTTTAATTCTCTTTTTATGTATGTTATACTTCTTCTCTACGTCTGATTACTTCCCGCACTAAACATAACATCCAAAAACCCTCAACTCAAAACTCAAAGTTAACCATAAACAAACACAACTGCAGGTCAACGAACTAATCGAGCAAGCGCACCAAGTCTTCGAAGAACGGAACGCGCGGGCTGTCGAATCAGGCGAAGCCCCACTCGCCCCAATGCTCCCTTTGATAAGGCTCAAAGTCGACACGACCAACGTGACGCAAACTTCGAATCCTATCCGGTTCGGACAAGAGTTCCACGGCCGCGTCGCGAATCCACGGGACCTTCTCGTATTTCACCGGTCCAAAAAGAGTGCTTCTCGTAAGGGCAAGGGTAAAGGTAAAACCTTGTTTCATACTACATTATTAAAGGCCTGTTTCTAACCAGGGTAAATCTAACTGTACAGGTCAAGGGCAAGGAGATGCAGAGAACGATGAAGTCGAGCTGAGCATCGACGATCCGGATCTGACGACGCAGGAAAAGTTGGCCAAGGTGAGAGTGGGGACGCTTGTAAAAGAGTTTTTGGCGGCGCAGGAGTTGCAGCTGTTGGGTGAGAATGGGATGTCGGATGCGATTAGGCTGTTTGTGGAGAAGGATGATTTGCATGCTATTCAAACGTGCGTATTGTGTTACCTATCTTGTTTTTTTTTTTTTTTTTTGGTTTTTTAAAAAAAAAATCTTTGCGTTTAGGCATGTTGCGAGGTCGTTGAAACAGACGATAAGCAATGTGAAGAGTCATAAGAAGAAGAAAGTTGACTCGGATGTTGATTCGGATGATTTGGATGAACTCGTGCGTTTTTTTTCACTGTCTACCTACTTCCATGTCACCCTTTCCTACTATCAACTTACATACCCCACCTTTTCTACTCTCAACCCTGATCTCTGCGCATTCATGCATTGGAACCAATTCCGATACAGGTGGCGAAAGCGAAACAACAACAAGAGCAGGATTACCTCGAGAACGGGAAGAATGGGAAACCTGGGGCGGCTAAAGGAAAGGTGCGTACCCGCTCCTCCTATCCATTACTATTTCAGCCAATCAAACCATTAAAACCAATATGTACTGACACTACGAAAATAATAAAATTACAAGGGCAAAGCACGCGCTGCAGCTTCGGACGAAGACCAAGACCAAGAAAACGCGGAAGAAGACGAACGAAACCGACAATCCGACGACTCGATGAAGATGGATGTTGATGCGTATGGCCGGAACGAGTTTGATATGTCGGAGGAGGAAGAGGAGGTTGTGAGGCCTGTTGCGAGGAGGGCTGGTACGAGAGGTGCTGCTGCTGCGAGCGGTAGTAAGAAGGCGGCGCCGGGTAGGAAGGCGCCGGCGAAGAAGGCTGCTACTGCGACTACTGGGAGGGGGAGGAAGAAGGTTGTCGAGGTGCGTTTTTTTGTTATGTTCTTTGATTTGATCTTGTGAACTGATTGCTGTTGTACATTTGTGCTGCCTCTAACCTACCTACCTATCTCTGTTGGTTGACTATTCGGACTGTGTGGGTTCGTGGCTCCAACCTGCTTTTTTTGACTATGACAATGCGGAAACGGGACACAGCCGAGCAGCGATGAAGAAGATGAGGTTATTGAGATTGATGAATATGATGATGAGATTGAAGAGGTTAAGCCTGTGAAGAGGACGAATCGGGCTGCTATTCTCAGGTGCGTTTTTCGAATTCCTTATCTTGTCCCGCCCCCTCTCTCTTTCTCCATATCTCTCTTGTTAATAGCATCGCTAATTCATTTCACCTCATCCCCCCCCCCTCCCCACCGAACCGATCACTGTCCGTAAAATGTCCTTAAATTTGAATACAGTCAAAGTCAAGCACCGCCGCCGAAGAAAGCCCCGGCGACTAAACGCAAGGCTGCGGCGAGTGGTAAAGGAGGTACGCAGGCTACGCAGACGCAGCTGACGTTTGCGCCTGCGGGACGGAGCGCGAGGGCTGCTGCTGCCGCGTCGAGGGTCAAGTCGAGAGCTGTGGTACGTTATGTTTTCTTTTGTCGTGTTATATCCGGTTTTCGTTATGGCGTGTTCTCTTTTTTTTTTCGGTGCTGACCACGGATTTTGAAACGATAGGTTGATGATGATGACGACGACGACTGATTCGGCGGTTCGACGATGCAAGGTTCCTCTGTGGCTGGACTTGGGGGTTTGATTGCTTCTTGTGGGTGGCTTGGTTTTACAGTTGATCAGCTCTAGCCTACTGAAGGCTCCACTTTCAAACATTGTTGCTTTTATTTATGATTTGACTCGCTTTTTCCCATTCGATGACCGCTATGCCGATGCACACCGTATCCATGTACATTTTCTCTGTTTCTCTATGCACACTACAACATGCTTTAAAGCTTGGGACTTTTCCACTTGTCCGCATCCGCTCGTATCGCCTCTCGAAATTCGAAACGTGAGCTAGACAACGATACTGACATGGTATTTGGCAATAGCCTACCAGGGGGAATAAACGTATACATACTATATAAATATTGCAAACTAAAACAGCGAAACTTGATTATAGGGTCATAGGAATGTAAGAATGAGCAATGTACAAGTTACATGGGCTTCAAGATGAAGGAGAAGAGGGAGGAAGGGCCTCTCCGTAAGCGAGGAACTATCCGTGCCATAAATTCAAAGGAGCATACCCACCGTACGAACTGCGTTCCAATACGAAGGGGAGGCTCCCTATACACCACTCATCTCTTTGCAAACTCGGGGGGGTAGTCGACATCAGTGATCGTACCTATCGTATGGAGCGTACCGCCCTGGAGGGCGTTCATAGAATGGGATTTGCAAGGTGGATTCAGAGACCTCCGCAAGCCGTTCTTCGAGAAACAAGAGAGCTTGCCGTGCAGTGAAACGGCGAGAAATGTTCCTTGTAGTCATGCCGTCGAGCAACGGCGCGAGTAAGTGGAATTCCCCCGACAGATGCTAGGAGTGTGTCAACCGGTTAATTACAATGGAGAGACTAGAGAGCAGACCTGGTATGATTGGCAAAGCAAGACACCCAGAGTTCTGACATCGAAAGCAAAAGGATTGTATTCTGCCTCCCCATGGGCAGTGTCGTCTATTTGAGGAAATGTACCCCATCGAGACATAAGGTACGGAAGCTTGAGTTGGGAACGGTCAGTCCCAGGAGGGGCGAGCATAGAGATATCAAAGTCAAATATAGCATATGAGAGCAATCCTGCACTTCGCAGCCTTGCTCTCTCCGGGTCATCCCCCATGGCATAGATACTGGCAAAGTGGTTGACTAGGAAGTTCTTCCACGAAATATCCTATATGACAGTGCATCATTAATATTGGTCGTAAAAAGTCGAGTTGGTTCACTTACTCGGTGTATTATGTTGTGTTCATGGAGGAAGGACAGTCCCTGGCCGTGTTGTCAGCAGTGATAACGGTTTCATGAAAACTGATGGTAATTCACCTTCAATATAGCGAGCGTAGGAGATGCGCCAACTCTCCCAGAGTCTTGGGAGCTGGCTCCTGAATGAGTGAACCCCATCTAAACGGTGCTCAATGGGACGTCAGGACAAAGGGAAGGGTAAACATACCTCGGGGTAACGACGAATGTGTAACCTGCGACTGGTAGCATATCCAAGACGGGAAGAACACAATTCCCTTTTATCATTTTTAATGTCTGCTGCTTCAGAAGTTGATATATTGCCCCTTCGTCGGTATCGTTTTTCACTAACTTTATGGCTACGTGGCGTCGGAGGGTGTCTTGAGCAAATGCCATTGTCGCCTGCACATGTACATACCATAGATTGAGCGTATACACGACAGAGATAATAATAGCCACCGACAAAATTAACGGAGGCGTGTCTATCACTGTCCGCACCTGCAGATATGTAACCATCATGGAGCGGGTACGGAAAATTTGCTTGAACGAAGGGCTCGGACTCCAGCCTAGGGACACAGAATTGGCTCAAGTTGTCCCTGTCTTTGCTCCTGTACAAGACATAGCCACGAGCTTCAAACCACTTGAACGTATCGTCAGAGTACCAGAACCGATAGCGCTCCTCGTTCGCCTCATTTGTGTCGTCTTCGCCTTTGAGGCCCTGAAATGGGCCTACAGGAATGGCGAGGTTGATCTACAAGCTAACTGTGAGCAGCACAAACATCGAGAAGGGGATTCAACATACACCCATCTCAGGCAATGAGCTAAGATTCCTGAGATCCGAGAGTTGAACGAATTAAGAAAACGTTAACGCGAACGACGTTCAAAGATTGTCAGCACAGCAACTCGTTAAATTACAGTGCTTTGCATATCCGTTTGCGCGAACAATTTTTGAACTCGAATTCGATGTTAATGTCAAAGATCCAGTGTAACTCTAGAAGCCGTCCGTCACGGTTATGCAGACTCAGCACAGTGCCTGGATTTCGCTGGGGCCTTCTGCAAGGCCGTCTGCCTTCAAGTTAGACTTTCAAAAATTATTCGCCCAAACGGATATGCGAAGCACGCGTCGCGTCGCGTCATTAGAAGCCTTGTAAAGTGGGTTCAGCCGCCAATCATGAGTGCTCCGGTGCCATGGTCAAGTGGTGATTAAACAGCCTAGAATGAATATGAGGGATAAACCAGCGCATATAGTACCACCACAGGAAGTGGGTAAAGATGGGAACGGGAGGCTTTCGCGAACTAAAACAATTTGGCAAAACTTGGCCATGAATTTTTGAAACCTTATAATTACTAAAGTCCTTGATATGCCATAGTAGACTATAGAACAGTTACTGCAATGCCACGCTCCCACCTCCCTTTGCCTCCCCCCTTTCTACGATGCACATGATCCCAACCGCGTGAGTCACGAAAATCTGAATGCCCGTGAATATGGTCGTGATGACGGAGAACACACCCAAATGTCTCTTCACGAATGCGATCATGAGGCCGAACTCTGCTATCCACAAGGCGACGATGCAGAAACAAACGGCGATCGTTGGGATTCTGCACATGAGAGGGAGGTTGATATTATTGGAAAAGGCAGCGGCAATACTGGGAAGTTGCTGCTGACGCGCGCGTTCTCGGTAGGTGAGGATAGGGACGATGGTCCCAAACGCGAGAGTTGGGATCATTGCGATGGACATCGAGGGCCCGAAGATCTGGATTGGGATGCAAAGAGCTAGGGATGCATATAGGCAATGGAGAATAGATCTGGCTCGAGGTGTTCCCTCGATGATTACGCTTTCGATTGTGGCTTCATCCACTTCCGTTGCTGGTTGCGACATTGAGCGCGAGAGGCTTGGAGCGTAGAGACTTATTGCTCTCTCAGGCTGATAGGGAAATATATACTACCTACACCGAAACATTCTTCTATCTTTGACTACTGTTTCATATTTCCTTTAGAAGATGCTATGGACCGCAGCAGTACGTGGCAACAATACGTGTCGTCGTGTAGTGCTAACGTAGTGCCTCTATCAGCGCTCTTTCTTAGCAGTCTAGATACTTATGTGATTAATAAGGTCACGCGTAATACACAGCGATATTTGAGTGATATCTGGCCCAGTGACTGAATAGTGAATAGAGATTTTGATTCGCTCATAGAGTTCTTCTCTAAGTCAAGTTCTACATCTACCTTGTTCAGCGCTGATGTCTAAACATATGTCCGCAATATCATGGTGTAAACTCGAGGAATCCGAACGATAAATTAACTCCAGAAAATACAAGAGATAAAAAGGTTCTGTCGAGGAATATCTGCACAGTGATACCGCATTTCACAAGTACAAAGTGTATGCTACCTTCTCCAAGTCAAGTTTCTGGTTGTGGTTGTAAGTAGAGTCGGTGACGCGCTGGGCGTCTATTCCTCCCAGTCCGATACGGATCAACACGTACTCTCGCCTATTTTAGGCTTTATCTTCGATGCTGCGCCGTAGCACTATGACTCAATTCTCGAACCGTTGTGTGGGTGACTGAAGAATCAAGATCGATGGTGTTGGCAACTTTTGGAATGTATTGGACACGTAGCATGTACGTCTGGACGTAGAAATGTTGCGTGGCTTTTCGGCCGCAGCACGCAGCAGTAGATTAGATAGATGGGTACATATATAATCATAAGAGGAGCTCGTGTGGCTGGAGGTTAAATTTCTTCTTCTTCTAGTTCTCTTCATCCTCATCCTCAATAGTCTCTTCCTCAACGCACGAACACATTTGTTCTGAACTTGAAGATGACGGGTCTTTCGAATGTTTCTTCAGAGGGGAAGCTCGTTGATGACGACTCCGCGGTGCCGAGTTCGAATGTTGTCGACGAGAACTCGAATTTAGGAGGAGGAGGGCCTTCAACTTCTTATAACGCGCCTCAATCCTATGTCATCATCAATCAAAACTTGGACTTGGTCGAATCTTCGGAAGGGGTAGAGGCTAAGGAGGAAGGAAAGGCGCAGTCTCCTCCCCCTCCCCCTCGCAGTCCCACTCCACCTCCCGAGCCGAGTGTACCTGTAGGGAATACATCGGTCTCTGGGGACACCACTCGGGGGGAACCGGAAACCCTGGTTGACCAAGTCGACCGCCTGTTCTCGCGGTCGCCGAGTTTGAAGGAGTCTCTCGATGGGTGAGTACTATCCGATCTCCATTTAATTTTGCGTGACCAAAGTGCATGGCTAATGACAACTCGTACCACTTGCGTAGGTTTGAAAGAAAGTTTGCGAGGCCTTGTGCGAGGACTGTGCTTGGTGCTGTTGGGGTGCCTAGTTACGTTGTGGTGAGTGCCCATTTGGTTTTCTATTACGCTAGATTGAAGTGCTGATTGTGGATAGAACTACATTGAGACGCCTGTGACACTTGGGGTTCTCTTGTCGAGCGTTTATTTGTGAGTTTCTCTTCTTTTTTTTCTGTAGAATTTTAAGTGATTGATGACTTTGTGAACTTGAAGCACCTTTGCAGGGTCTATGGCCTCTCTGAAAGCCTCAGTTGCACTAGTCGCTCTCTTGACGTACCATATGACCGTTCACAGTATCGCCCGTAAGCTCTTCTCATTCATGATTTCATACATCATATCTGATCGTTAATTTCGCTTTAGTCGCCTTCCGCCTCTCCCGAGTCGCATTGTCTACATTGTTCACATTCTTAGCCATCAGCGTCGTTTTCATCTCCGCTAAAGTCTTTATCACTATCACTATCCAAGGGCTCACTCTCATTTCTCGGGTTTCGGCGTGGAGGCCGGAAGACTGGACAAATTACATTTCTCATATCCAACAACAACTCTCAAACGCGAGAAATACACTTGCGAATTTAGACTGGGATACCCTTCGCGACGCAGCACAACATCCTCGACTTCAAGAATTTCACACTCGATATATCGTTAACTCGCAGTGGAGAGCCTGGTTTGCTAGGGTGCAGTGGAAGGAGTGGGTGAGGTTCGTTGTAAAGAACACTTTCCGTGCGAGTCTTGTGGCATTGCTGTTTTTTAGGTGGACGGGGCGTGCTGTTGTGGTGAGTCTCCTCTTTGGGGGATGGATCTTCAAAAGTTGTAGGGCATGTTGTCGGCCTCGACGAGCTCGTCGGAGGCAAAGTGGTCCTCACCTTCACGCAGAGTAAACGATGTGTACATACATCTCCAGTAAAGACCCCCCCCTCTTCTCTTTCCTTTCTCTGATTTCTGTACAAGTATATATCTGGACGCTTAAATTAAGCCTTCTCTGTTGCCGAGTTGATACTGCCCGGGCGCTTAATTTGAATTTGTCCGATTTCCGGATCAAAATAGCCGAATCAAGGATCGGGGGTCCGGTTCCCGATGTGGGGTGGCGTTGTCATCAACAACATTCGATTCCCGAATTCTTTCTTGCTCGTCGCGCTCGACTCGTTCTTGTTTATAGACTTTCCCCATGTCGCTACCCAGCAAACTAGCTTCGGAGCGCAACCAAAAGGCCCTCCTCGAGCTCTGCTCAAGGCCCGGAAACGGTGAGCACAACTGAAAGAGTTCTGTACTGGTTGATTAACTTGGTGGTGATTGATCGTTCGATTCGTGCGTCACCTTTAGATATTTGTGCGGATTGTAAGGCTAGGCATCCTCGATGGACGTCGTGGAATCTGGGGATTTTTATTTGGTGAGCTGTCTATCGAGCTCGTGGGCGTATTGTCGCTAACACGTACCTACAATCCAGTGTTTCGTGTGCTAGTATTCATAGGAAGATTGGGACACACATTTCCAAAGTGTCAGTTGAATTTAACATTTGTTGAGGGTGATGGGACACCGACTGACTGTTGCTGTATAGGAAGAGTGTGACGATGGATACGTGGTCGAATGAACAAGTAGAGGTACGCTCTAACTTTTGAACCCGGCTCCCTTCCACAACTCACTCATCCGCCTCCACCTAGAACATGAAGAAGATGGGAAACATCAAGTCCAACGCCATATTCAACCCTAACGAGGTACGCCATCCACCCCCACCCAACGTGGATGATACCTCGCGGGATAGCGAGCTCGAGAAATACATCCGCTGTACGTTTAGCTTTTTGTCGCAGTTACGGCCTTGTTTGACCGTCTGGCTTCGTATTAGCCAAGTACGAAAATCGAAAATTCGTCGACAAGGGTGCTTTCGTAGCTTCCAAATTGGGCCCGTCGCGTTCTGCATCCACCGTAACCCATCGCTCTGTCTCAACACCGGTCGCCAACCCCGTGAGGTCGTCGACACTGGCAACGACGACCCCGAGTTCAATATCGAAGACCCCAACTCTATCCCCTGCCCCTATTTCTCAGTCTCCTTTGGCACAACCTCCTCAGCCTTCTACCAGTCGAAGTGTGCAGCAGCCACGGTCTGTCTCTCAGCCTCTGGCCAACCCAGAGGCACAGAAGCCACAAGGTGGCGTCTGGGACGACCTTGTCAAGCTGCAAGATTCAACTCCCGCTTCTTCGCTACCGCTCCAATACCAACAACCTCAATCCGCTTCGTTCAACGGGATATCACTCCCACAGCTACCCATGTCCCAAACTGGATTATCAATTGGCGTGAACCCGACTGGATTAGGATTAAGCTCTGCTCAGTTCCAAACACAGCCGTTTCAGCAACAGCAACCCTTGTCAGCATTCAACAACTCCGCCACACCGCACTTTGCACCCTCTGTGCAGCTTACACCAGGTTTCCAGGCGTCTCAATCTTACGGACAACATATGTTCATCGGTCAGCCCGGTGCTATGGCTTCGTCGGTGTTCCACCCTCAGCCCCAAACGGCAGGTCTCCAAATCCAGGCACCTCAGCAACAGCAGCAAGGCTTCCTGACGCCGTCTCCATCGATGATGTCGGCTCCCGTTACCCAGACACAGTTCCTAACGCCTAGTCCAAGCCAGCAAATGCTATCGCATAGTCCCCAGATTCAAACAAACGTAGGGTACATGACGCCTAGTCCGCAACCTCAGATGGGGTTCATGTCGAATGTACAGAGCCATTCTCCTGCGCCTATGATGACCGGCATGTCGATGCAGCAGTTTGGGGGAGGTGTGCAGCCGATGATGCAGCCGCAGAACACGTCGTTGGAGGCCTTTTCGCAGAATATGATGTCCCCGGCGCAGTTCCAGGCGGGGATGATGAATGGCAGACAGGGCGCTTTCAATGCACCTCCTTTCGGTGCTCAACAACAACAGTCTCAGTGGGGAACCTTCTGATTTCTCCCTCAAGTTACGATATGACGATGATGATATCCTTGCTTATATATATTCTCGGGTGTGTTTTCGGGATTTCTGGGTGGTTTTGACGGATTGACGATATCTCTGGATCAATATGTATATGCAATCGTAGGGTAGGATAATAATAACAGGCTGATAAATCGAGATCCAACTATCTAGATGAGACAAGACCGATCTTTCCCTCTAATACAAGTCGCTAGGGAGGTTGACGCATTCACCACCGTTGATGCGTCCGGCTATAGCCCGACACCTTACATGCTGTCGCACCCACTCTCGCATTGCGTCGATATCGACTTCCTCGTCTCGCCCAGCGACTAACTCTAGAGCCCGTGCTATCGTAGCCATTTCTAGGTCTGACCGACGGTGACGACAGCCCCATATGCTTTCTTTATATGCGTCCACCAGACGGATTTCTTTCAGTTGTGAACCCGATGTGTTACCTTCAAGATACAAAACCGAATCCGGTTAAGATCTCCTTCTTGAACCATGTAAAGCAGGAAACTCTACTTACGAGCAAATAGTAAAACATCAGCGAGCAATCTAGCGTCGACGTACGTCGCTTGTCCGATGTGTATCCGCTTTAGACAAGAGCGTTTCGGAAATCCGTCGTCTGAGGAGGGTCCCCAGGGAAGGACGGTCGAGGTGACCAGTGAGATGTGTGTTAGTTCGAGCTCTTGGAGATTCGTGAATCCATCTAGGGATTGGAGGAGATATGGGATGGCTGGAGGGACGATCTGTGGGTACCGGTGGGTCGGAGTTCAAGGTTCAAAGTTTAATGATGAGCTGGGGATAGGAAAATCGCGAGGAAGAACAATCTGCTTACTGCGATTGCGAAATGGTGTAATGGGTCTGGACCTGTCCACATGAACGTTGTAGGGCTATCGGTCATGACAACAAAATATAACCGTGAATCAGGCAATAAGAATAAGACTAGTAAAAAGGGACGTACTTGACAAGCGCAAAAGCTTTCGCAATCGTGTCCAAATTCTTATCGTGCACATGCGAGTAGCAGCGGAGGCATAGTTTGTCTAGGATCATCCGTCCCGTGCGGTCTTTCTTTAGTAATTGCCCGCACGCAGTGGGTTCGGTAACATACTTCCTGAACAGCGCGTGTATCTTGGAGAAGAGGTGGTCATGGATGTCGTTTATGAACTTGAATTCTATGGTTTGGGGTGGGTAGGGGATCGGAGGGGGTGGAGTCGATTTCCATGCATTTACAGGGGATATGGCTCGGGCATCAGGGATTGTGGGATGAGGAGGGGAAGTCGATGGGCTTTCCGTTGGCAGAGACAGGTGGGCAAAGTCGTAGTACGAAAGAAAGTAGTCCAGCTGCTTTGAAGAATAAAACCCCAAGTTGATGTAAAGGTGTCTAACCCCGACTGCATGGAACCGTGAACAGGCGAGAAGGATAGATAGCGGGTTCCTGTGGTCTTTCAGAGCTTCGTTGAGGATCGGTTCTAGAAGTTCGCTTGGGAGGGTATCCATGTTCACTCTTGAAATGGTTTCGGCCACGACGGAAGGAAAAGCAGAGTCAGAGTCACCAGTAGAAAGAGCGATGGGCAATTGCGTGTGTAGCCTTTCGGAGGGATTTCGGAATTCCACTTGTAAAACTCGAGCCGGAAAGAACAGAGTACGGGAGTTTGAACCGTCGACTCTGGGTTCTGAGGACTATCAGTTAGGCCCGTCGAGACTGGTGAGACATGTTATAAATAATCCCAAAGGTCGAGACCTGAGATACCCCAAACCATATTGACCTCCGGTACGAACGGCGGGGTCTCTGATATCTGATACTTACGTGGGTTGTGAGGAATGGAACTGCTTTGCCCATGACAAACGTGCAAATTTAAGCCGTTGCTCCCCTCACGATGCTTCATCATCGTACCACAATACTGTATCTGCATCATTGATGACGAGAGTCTCCGAAAGGGCTCAGATAAGGATGTTGAGAAGAATCAAATGATAATTGCTACCTTAGTGTGGGATGACGACTGGCAGTGGCAGTACTTATTCGGTATAGGCATAGACCGAGAGTTTTGACTTCGGTTTCGGCGGAACACGAGCGTTCGAGCGCTGGGTGCTGTATATGGTCGCTCCAAATCGATGTCAATAGAATGGACGACACGATAGGAGCCAGGACAGCTTGAACCCAAAAGGAAGCAAAACAGATAAATGAGGAAGGTCAAATCATAATTCGACTGTTTGACAGGATCCATTTTGATGGATTCAGGGGTAAAACCGTAGGTGTCGACTTCGAGTCTATACATTAGATTTGTATGCAACCAGCTGTACCTCCACCTGAAACACCTAGACGGAGAGGCGATGATGTACAGAAAAGTCTTGCGAGAGCTGATGATAGTATAGGCTGAGGTAGCCATCAAGACACCGCAGGGCGACTCCCAGCTGTTATTGACCTGCACCCACATACTATAGCGCTAATCGATCGTGAACAACGTGTTCGTGCACCACCTGCAACGATGCAGTTTTATCGCCGATCGACGCAAGCCTCGTCTCCAGTCGAGTCTTGACCTTTGACGAGGTGGCACTCGGTGAGAACCGTCCTTGACTATTATTTTCCAGCCCCGTTGGGCACGAAAATTTCATAACACTGACTTGGTGCTGTAGATCCGATTCATCCTGAAAGGCGAGAAGACACTCGTAGGTGGACAATGTGACGCCACTTAGGAAGGCAATGTTAGAAGAGAACTCGGGAGTCGGGACCAAGGGGATATAAGCGACTTCATAGTCGAGAAGGATTGCTGCAAGAGGCACGGTGACACCGACGTGAAGACCTGTTGTTAGGGAGAAGGAAAGATGTAGTTCGTGGGAGGTAGTCGCTTCTGATAGACGTCGCAGGACATCGATTAGGTCTTCCGGCGGCCTGTCCATCTATGAATCCCGGGGATGCTCAGAAAATCCTCCTGAAAGCCCGCAATTTCGTGTGCTCACTTGTTCAAAATGGCTCGGGGAAGACAGAGTAACAAAGACAAGACCGGCCTGTTCGCGAATTTGCGAAACTTGGGTATGATCGTCAAGTAGATCTTGCATCTTTTGTGAGGCGAAACCCCGATTTACCAGAAATGATTGCTCAGAACTGGGGTCGTAGACATGGAGGAGGTTATTTCCAAGTCCAAGCGTATCTTTATCCTAAGCCACACGCTATCATTTGGGATAACGAAGCAAACAAGGTGTGACTCACCGCCCGAAGAGCTTCAATTAAAGACGAGAATTTCACTACAGCTTTCTCCGGAGCGAAGGAATCGATCAAACACCCCGTTCTTCGAGACATGGGGGTTGTCAGCAGCTCGAATCCCTTCGCTGAGACACCTTTGGAGACAGCCCTACCTTAGGGAGATACCAACCAAGCATACATCTACCGCAAGTCGTGTCCTTGTTCGAGGTGATAAGCGCCGAAAATAGGATATTGTCTTCAGAATACGTTCGACTTCTGATATCGTTTTCGATATAACAGGCATAAAACTGGCTTATGGAATTGTTATGGAGTTGCTTTAGGTAGCCGGCGACCAGTTGAAAATTGAGATCAAGACGATGGTATATTGGCCGAAGAGCGCGTCTGTCTGGCCCAGGATCCAAATGTACTGCGTCTTATTTCGGCGAGTTCATACGATGTCCTTGGGATTTTAACACCAATCGATTCGACAGCGCTAATAAACGGGGGGAAGTGAATAGTTCTGGTCAAAAGAATTGAACTACTAGAACAACGGTTGAACAGCATTATTTGTAGTTGCTTGGGGCTCAAGGCGACAACCTCCGAGCCTCGGAGATCTACTGGCGCTTAATCCGAATCCCAAGCCTGATCCACAACAGCCATGTCTACCCAGACCGAACCAAACCCCCCACAAGAAAGCGACCGCGTAATGTCGGCTCTAGAGCAATACGCAGCATACCCATTTGAATCAGACGATATCTACAAAGCTGGTATGCATAACCTCCCACAAACCATTCCGCCGTCGATCACCCCATTGACCTAAGCTCCATCGATGCGAAGGAAGGCCTCGCGAGCATTCTGGCCGGCGGCGCGCTAAATGGGAACCCGGCACCTGAAGTCCGGGAAGAGATACTTCGCAGAACAAGAGTGTTCTACTTCAACAAGTCGGTTCTTCGTCTCCTTTACCGCTGGACATAGACAAGAGGCTCAAACGAAAGGGGGTACATACAGGACGATCGGCAGTGCTATCACAATGGACGAAGCGCGAGAATTCGAACAGTCGCTTAGAGCTTCGGATGCGGCACCTGAAGCTACATCCAGTTCCCAATCCAAACCATCAACATCCTCAGACGAAACTCAGGTCCTGACTTTCGCAGAGCTGAAGGAGTTGATCGAATCCGGGAAGGTGGACCAGATTCCCAACAACAAGATCATTCCCGAGAAGTTCAGCGTGCGTCTACATCCACAATCTTATTCCCAAGGAAGTGCCGCTATGCTCACAATCTCAATCCAACTTAGGACGAAGCTCCCAGTCAATCAACTGCTCCAGTACGGAAGAAGCCTTGGGAAACTGCCGCAACATCCGTCGAATTGTCATAAGCTTTGCCAGTACAAACGTTTCGCACTGAATCTGAAACATGCAATATGTACCAACCACCGGTCTATTCAAAGCATACGTAATATGTACAGAAGAACTGAAGGCTACACGACTGTGACTTATACTATACGTACTCACGACTATCCACGTATGCCACAAGAAACCCAGATGGACCATCATCAAGAGAGAAGAGGAAGAAAAATAATTAAGAAAGGACACAAAACGAGACCATGAAACTCGGAAAGAGAAGAGGTGGATACGCAAGAAACAGAGAAGAATACGTTTGTTATTCACGGGAGAGGAGGGGAAAGAAATCGTCTTTAACCACATCGCGTGCAGCTGGGGTCCTCGAGTGATGCGATTCTACAAACAACAAAAGAATCGCAGAAAAATGACTGCCGTGGTTAAGAAGCCCACAGCAGTGGCAATTGCCTCACATAGTTGCACGAGAGACATTCTTCATTCCTTTCGAATGACTGAACCGTCTTCTCAGTCTAGTCCCGAAAGGAAACAGGCTCGCTGGCCCAGATAATCTAAGGCAGACTGACTAAAATTCTCTGCTACCAAATGGTCGTCGGAGAGGGGGAGCGGGATGTCGCAGTCCAAGCAATCAAGCGTTTGTTCCAATGCGCCAAATTTACCCATGGTTGCCCCATATATGTGAAATCGGAGAGGTCATGTGCGTTGCTTGACCTATTCTGGTGTCTTGAAGGGATGTGGGTTGGGATTGATAACCCTGTCGGCCAAGCGGGTCATGGAATTCATGGCCATTGGTCGGCAATTGAGAGAAAAACGACGACGGTCCTTGAAGTTGAACCATGTCCGATCGGAGGTCGGGAGAATAGAACGATTGGTGTGACTGAAGCAGGGGAGGCTTGGGGATAGACAAGGACGAAGGGCTATTCACGAAAACCTCGCCATGATGCAAACTCAAACTGCCCTGGTAAGGAATATGTTGAGGTCCGGACGACGATGGAATCCGATGATGCATGCCGATAGCGTTGGGTTGGTTGGGATGGACACCAGAGGGTAGAACTCCTCCCATATGTACCTGGGAGCTTTGTGTGCTCGAAGGATGAGACGAAGACCAAATGGACGCGCTCATGTCTTGTGATCCACCCCCAATACCATGGGAATAGAGTCTTGGCGACGTTTGGAATGCGTGATGATGGCCAGGAGACCCGAACTTCAACACTTGTTCGTCTCGACCTGCAGACCAAATCGATTGTACCGCAGGACGATTGGAGAGCTCTGAGCCAAACAGCCAAGGCGGTTGGATACCAGCAGGATCAACTGGCGGAAGTGAGAGGCCAGCTCCTGGTTTACGACCAGCGTTCATTACATCCAGCAGAAGATCTTGAGCTGTAGTAGCAGCGATGGGTTGCGCCCGAGGACTTCCAATTGGCGTCTTCGCAATGTGAGGAGATAACTTGTTGAGAGGAGGACTTGAAAACGTCTTGGGTGCCCCAGAACCATTCAGCGATTTGGCCGGTGTCACGGGAGTAGCTTGCATTATGGGCGAGAGTGCTGGAGAGAGAGATCCCTTAGGATTGTAAAGAACAATGTCGTCGTCCTCGTCGTCTTCAACGTCTCCACCAATGTGTTGAAAGGCAGCTTTAAGAACATCATCATCGGTCCTGGAAGTAGCTTCGGTCATAACATCGTCATCCCGAGGACGAAGAACCTCTGCGCTCGTATCGCGTATATGATTCATGATCTGTTGTTGACGAACCGGAACTGGCTGGGGCGGCTTATTTGCATCTGGAAGGCTGTATTTTCGAGGCTCAACAATGGTGCCGCTGAATGTGATAGTGCTGTTTACGGAAACCAAGGGAGAGTTCTAGGTTTACCAGCGTGAGTCTTGTGAGCATGAAGAGGAAGAATGAAGTTACCTCGGCCGACAATAAAGCCTGTGCATCCGCTAGCAGATCAGATATCCTCATGAGTTGCTCTTCGTTGGGATGAGGGCTTTCTTTAGCCTGTCCAGTTCCGGCGGCCAGATCGGATGTGGCGTTTAAAGCTTCCGTCATAAACTTCTTGAGAGGAAGGAAGCCCCTAAGATCGATATCTTCTTCCAAGGGTGCTGTTAAAGAAGGCAACTTGCTGGCGGGGAATGCTTGCGACAAGGCCGAAACGAATTGAGCATAACCTTTCCAGAACCTGATCGTATGCACTGAGTGGGCACTGATCTTCTTGGCGCACTTCTTCTCAACCGAAACACTGCGAAGCTTTTCTTTCTCTTGGTAAGCCTGGAATTCAAGGTCGCTCATGACATAACCGAGGTTGGCGCGTAACCATTTGCTGGCAATCCGTAAGGCGGGGAGTGTTCGTCGAAAAACAGCTGTAATGCGTTGAGCCGGATCATTGTCAACCTTGTCCATTGACGGCAAATCCTTGAGCTGGTCCCTGCCAATCTCCAGTAGCGCAAAATGCATATCCAGCAAGTGGTGCACCATCCGCCATTCTGTCGTTGTACTAGGCTCCACGGAGGGCGGTGTTTGCGTTTCCTGTTTGCGCCCAGAACTGTGGCCGGAGGAATCTCGTATCATTCGATGTTTCCATAACCCGCTTTGTGCCAACACGATGACATTGGAAATCAGATCGATGGAGAGATGTCGTTCTTCCACTAGTTCACGGAAATCCTGGTAGACTATTTTGTCATGCTCCCTGAATTTTGCGTCGGTCCTGGGACATACTCAGTGACAATCATAGGAAAAGGTTAAATACATACTTGTCAAGGCCCTTGCGCCAGAGCGCATGGAGAACGACAATCCTCTCTTTAAACAACTGAATCCGGTCTCTCGTGTCGAAGTTTCCTGCTGCCAGCATGCGGTCTCTGTCTTTCCTTGAGCGTTTCCATTGATCTAGGGCCTTCTGAAGGACCGTTGTGAGATTGTCCGCTGCTGTTTCATACGGTTGGCGAACGCAGAGGGCACGATAGTAGTAATACAGCGATGCCAAAGTATCTTTCCTGTAGGTTGCAAGGATAGCCAGCTGGTGAAAAGGATTCCCATCCTGAGGGACAAGTAGCCGAGCATGTTCATAGCGCTGTTGGGCATTGTCGTAGACGCGAAGCTGGGCTCCCTGGTCAATCAGTCCTCCTCTTCGGCCCTTCCCTCTTCTTGCAGGACGACCACTTTCCTGACCAGCCTTTGGACGCCCGCCAGATTCATTATAGAGTTCCCTGTAGCGCGCGATATCGCCCAAACATATCAAAGCTTTACTTAAGATGGCTAATCGGCTTTCTCGTTCGGCGGCATTACTTGGGGCCAAAGATGTAGTGGGTTCCTCGGGGAAAGAGTATCGTCCATGAGGCGCACTAGCACCATCGTGGCTTTCATCGACGTCTTGACTATCTAGGATTATGCCCAGTGCCGTGAGAGCCGGTTGCGCTTCCTCTAGACCGAACGAACGATACATTCGAAGGACGAGTTGAATCCAGAACTTCTCCTCTTCTGCAAGGAACTGGCGGAACCGGGAAAGGAGCTTTCGATGTTCGACTGGTCCATGACGCTGGCGCGGAGCTGCCTGAGGTTGGCCTCCCTCGCCTTGTTGACGAGCATTGGCTTGTTGGACAGCACGATCGATTGCGGCGATTCTTTCCTTGTACGAGGAAATGGATGCATAGGAAGTTTGCATCCAGAGATGGTTCTCAACATCCTTAGTTTCTTTAGCGTATGGATGAAGGAGCAATAGAGTCAGGTAACGCCTTCGCAGACTAGCAACCGGCCAAGAGTCAAAACAGTTGAGAAGAGAAATTTGGCAAGCCTTACTTCTTCCTCTGAAATTCCAATTCTTTGTCAAAAGGCTCTTTTGTTCTGAGCAACTCTTTTAGTGACTGATAGATGTTCTTCGCCTCTCTACAGCATTGAAATACGTTGCACGGAACAAGACGCTGACCGTGAGCAGTGGGAATCGACCAGAAAAAATATGCCACTAGTACCGGGCGATAGTTGCAGGCTGTTCGGTCATAATCCCTAGCCTATGTTACAAACAGTCCATTTTCTTTGGACTATTGTCAAGTTTGCGAAGCAAAGAGTAAGACTAATGGGGAGTCAGAGATTGTAGGTTCGGTTTGAGCGATGGGGAGCTCAAGAATGGCGGCATTCATAACAATCTACCCGTGGGAAATCCCCTTTATTATGCAGTAAACTTCTGTCATCGTAAATCCCTGCCCAACAGTGATTTGAAACCGTATACGATGTCCGTAAGCGTTCTACATATGATTTACATAGGTTCAGAGCCGCATATGAGAGCGATAATAATAAATTTGCGCTCGCTGCGAGTCGAAATGTACCATTGTGCCTATAATACATCGGAGTTTGAAATTCGGGCTGGTCGGGAATCGGACTCCACCGGTGGCCTCCACGGTCCACGCTGATGGTACCCATTTAACCTGGGTCAATATTGATTATTCTCTTGCAAGAGACTAGGCTGGCCTTTCTAGGGTCTGAACCCTTACGTGGGTGTGCCTGTTCAATCGCTCCATTTTGAACGGCAGAGGCCGGAAGATACGACTGCGGGCTACTTTGGACTACCCTGTGTCTGCAAATTCCACCATCCGGCAGGAAGAGCAAGCCACCTGTATTGCACCTCGTCAAAAGTCACCTGCCACTCGGATTTATGGAAATGTAATACATAGCGGATCACAACTGTCCTGTTCACATTGCTTGAGGACAACCGAAATACTTTAACTCCCCTGGGGCTAGAGGAGCTGAAGGACGATGTCGCTGGAAAACTCTGTAATTAATCCGTTGAAAGGTTATCCAAGGCTAGAAACTCGGTATACACGTCGTCAAGAAGGCTGCTGAGCTTGCCAAGAGTATCCATCTTAAGTACAACGAGTTTCCCGAGATACATCTCCGAGTCTCCTGTACGTGACCAAACTGGGGGCTCTTGCTTTCGTCAAAATAACTGTCAACGATGATCTGGTGGACAAGGAACGTTTTGAAGAGATCAACACATCAGGAAAAGGAAGCTTGTTGTTCTCCATGAAACCACTCTCAGAAGACGTAAAACCGATCGGTAGAAAAGCGGAGAGCATCTCAGAGGTCGTGCCTAAGCCTACCAAAGCGGATGCACCGTTGCAGACATAAGATGGGAAACAGAAACGTTGACGAGCAGAACTTATTGGCAAGAAACTCGGGATTGAATGATGCTTTTCTGAAATGTCAACGTTTTGAAGCTATGCTAGAGGATCGGCCTCGTCATCTCTGCCTCGTTATCCCAACTTCATGCTCTTCAAGTTCACTGGAATATCTTTTATCTGTCCGGCCTCATCTCTGGTTTCGAAGGTGGTCACTGACAGTATTAATGGCACCCCTGAGGTCGTCCACTCCTATCTGATAAATGGAAACCATATCCGATAGCCATGAAGCTCGACACAAGACTAAAGACTAGCGCGCATGCCAACCGCATCAAAAGAAGGACTACTTACACTGGTCAGCATATCTAACGAAGTAATGATCTCGTGAGTGCTGACAGGCGCACTGCCTTGGAGACACGAGCTAATACACCTATATCATGGGCATCTTCCATGTTACCCAGATTTCCATCAACTCAAGATGATCTTTCACGCTAGTCTCACCTCGCTGCCCCTCGAGCTCCTTGCAAAGATAAGCGATGAGGTACGCGACCAATATGCCACCAAGTCAGGATCGGGGTCGCACTGACATCGCCGTGTGACTTGAGGTTGCTAAAGCAGATCTCAAGGCCCTTCGACTGACCTGCAAAACGTTCGCCGAGGTCCTCGAAGACCGCGTCTTACAATCGGTCGTTATTGACCTGGATAATACCAATATTGAGCGAAACGTGGTCAAGATGAGGTCGTTGGCATCGTCAAAGCAAGACAAGGCACTGAACGCCGTTAAGGAATTAGCCCTCCTAGGCCTAGATCCGTATTTCCATCCGCGCCAGGAGAAGAAGAGTGTCCGCTCAGAGTCGGATGGCCAGTGGATTACGACGATAGAATATCCAGAAGATTATGATAAAGAAGCTGCGGCTCAAGCAGAGCAAATAGAGAAAGATTGCTTAGCATTGGCAATATCGTCATTGGAGAACTTATCGGTAATCAGGTAAAGCTTTACATTGACGTTGCCATTGAATATATCTACAAGGAGCTTAGATGCCACCCGACGAAAGGGACCCCTGATTGGGTAGTTCAAGCGATGATGGAAACATTGTCTACTGTGGGCCATAAGATCAAGTCTCTTGACCTCGCCGTTGCTTCGTGGGAACAGACATCTATCGTCTTCCTATCCTTCACATGGCCTTTCCTCAACGTGCAACATTTACGCCTCGGACTTCCTCGTTATAAATCAGACGGTTCCGTCCTAGCACAAGTTACTGGACCAATCGCAACTATTATCCAAACCTCGTCTGAGTTGGAGTCCCTGAAAATTGATGGCGATAACCAGCCCATTGACCTGCACCAAGCTGGAGTAGGAGGTGCTGTTGGGTCTCTTAACAGTCTTTCGTTTACATCTGACTTGGGATACACAATACGTCTCCCCTTTGATCTCGGCTCGGCATTCCGAGGGCTGACCTCCTTGGAAATCGACGACACATCCAATCGCCCTATTAACGTAGGAAGACGATCAGTTCCAAAATCTAGAGGTCCTGAAGTCAACGGGAAAGATATCTGGGGAGTGTTCAAAGAGATGGGCTACGTTCGTTTACACAAGCTGAAAGCAACACCCATAACGGATTCTTTGCTTGATTATCTCTCTTCCTACTCCGGCGTGTTAACCGAGTTGGAGCTCGTAAATGACTACACGGATAGTGGCGAGCAGTCCGACCGACTGGCTAGGAAATTCTTCCAGGGGGTATTACCGAAACACAGACCCATCTTGATTCGCCTCTCATTGGTCGCATGCTACGAGGGGGAATGGTGTATAACGGGGGAGAAACTGAAAACAGATTTGGCGGGATGCGTACGCCTACGGCATCTGACAATCTCATTCTTGGAAAAGGACATAAAGGACACACAAACTTCGCAACCAGGATCAGTCACTAGTATGCCCGGTTCTAATATCATAGTAAGTTCTAGATCGATATATTAGCTTCAGAACTTACTCTTTTTGCGCATGTCTTAGCATACCGTCCTCGACAGCTACACTCAGGACCGACAGTTTCCCAGCCTCCAATCCGTTTGCTTCACGAGTGCTGCCTTAGAATCTCACCGCGGAGCACCACGCAGAACGAGTTACTTTATGCGCTACCGTTGGCTTCTTAAATCAGTGCCAAACCTGATTGAAAAATACGCACGGCGTCGGAACTCTCAAAAGGTTCCTTTGTCCCTTGTGGGCCAGAACCTGGCCACCGTTCAAATAAAATCTCAACGGAAAGAATGGACTCTGGTCAAGGAGCTGGGCGCAGGGTATGTCACTTGGAGATGCGTTGAACGCCCTTCGGAGTAATATGCGACACTTTAGCAACTCGACTCTCGTCTATTTTGTGGAAGTCGAGTCTAGTTTACATGCCAAAACCTCGGCAGTAACACTGCATTTCTGTTCAGGTCATACCAGATGTGTAGTGTCAACTCACCATCCATACAACGTGTACATGCCCGGCAGCCGTCGAGGATACTTACCAATGAACACCGTCGCAAGACAGGTCTCCTGCATTGACAATGGGATCGCGGTACCGTCACCATGCACAACCCGCACTGACAATTAAAGGTCGCACTGGACGAAGTACTCAAGATGAACTCCCTGGCTACATTCACCTCACTTCCCCCCGAGCTATTCGCCAAGATAGGCAATGAGGTAGGGGACTCGAGGCAGCCTTCAAACCCCCTCTTTCAACTGATTTCACTACGTCAATTGAGGCTGCTAAAGCTGACTTGAAGGTCCTTCGTTTGACTTGCAGTGCGATAGCCGAGTGCTACCAAAACTGCCAATTCAAGTTATTGACATGGACAACTCCAATATAGAGCGAAATACCACCAGAATTCAGTCTTTGGCGTCATCAAAGGGAGATAAAGCATTGGGCTCCACTAAAGAACTCATCCCCATCCCTACTCCAATCCCGACACGGTGACAAGATGGGTCTATTCGCAGTCGGAAGGCCAATGGATCACAGTCGTCGAATCTTCGGCAAATGAAGAAGCAGCCTCTCAGGCAGAACAAGTGGTAAGAGAATACCTGGGAGTAGCGATATCCTCATTGGAAAATATATCCGCAGTAAGGTAACGCGATTCACTGAGGTTGACGGCGACGGATATTCACGGTGTACCCTGGTGTACTTATTAGGTGGGATCCGTTGAGATCAACTCCTGATTGGGTCATCCAACTGGTAATGACAGGCCTGTCCAATAATGCACACAATGTCCAGAGTTTCGACCTTAGACTTGCGTCGTTGGATCAGACTTCACTTGTCTTCCTGGTTTTCAAATGGTGTTTCCCCAATATCCGACATCTTCGAACCAACCTTCCTCATGATGGCTCACAATCAAACGCAACTGCAGTTACTGAAGCCATTGCGACTATCGTGCAGACTTCATCACAGCTGAAATCCTTCGAAATCGAGGCAAAGAATCGCAACATTGGTTTACACCAGGTTGTAGCGGCCGGAGCCGCGGTTGAATCCCTCAATACGATTTCGTTTACCTCTCGCTCTGCTTACACCATACCTTCAGCATCCTTCAATTTTGGCTTCGGGGAATGACGCCGTCGGATATCGACGATGCAAGCAGGCGCTTTGTTTCTGGAAGAGCTCAGAGATCCGACCTACCCGAACGCAGTGGGCAAGACATCTGGGAATTATTCAAGTCATCCGGTCATATTCGCCTCCAACGTTCTCATGGAGCTGGAGATCCCAGACGCTTCCACGAAGAGTAATGAAAATTCCAACCAACCGGCAAACAAATTCTTCAAAATGGTTTTGCCTAAGCACAAACGCGTCTTTCTTTGCTCGCGTGCTACGAAGACGACTGGTGTATCACAAGCGAAAGATTGAAGACTGATTTGGTAAGATGCACTCGCCTGCGCTATTTGACAGTGTCAATTCTTGGACATGACCTTACAGTCGGACCCTCTGTGTTGGAAGTAACCACCCAGGATGTCCCGGACATTGAAGACGAATCTAACAATATCATAGTAAGTTATATCTCGACATGTCAGACCTGGCACTTGGTTTTTTGTACGTTTCTTAGGATGCATTCCTGGACAGTTACGTATTGAACGACAAGTTTCCCCGCCTCCAATATGTTCAATTCCGCACCGTTATCTTGCAATCTGAGCGAGGAAACCAGTGGTGGACCCCGACGGGTGCACGTGCTGGTAGGGTTAGACGCAATCAAAGACTTCGTCAGTCACTGGCAGACTCGATTGAGGTCTACGAGCGCCGTAGATCAGTATCCCAAGGGGTTCATGTGTCCCTTCTTGGCTTACCACCCCTGTTCTTCAGATACAATCATCGGGCGGTGAGTGGGCTCTGGTTAAGTAGTTGGATGCAGAGCACTGTGTCACTTGGAGATGTGTAAAATGCTCCTAAGTGTCACCAGTACCCACTTGTACTATGTGCCCCCTGTATATGATGTGCCGCACTGACCTGGGTCTGGAGTAGTAGTTAACACCGCTACATTCACTTGTAGATTCGTTTGATCGCCAGTGGGCGTTAAATTTACCGCCCGCGCGCCTAAAGGGTGCCTATTATTCCCGAGTCACCCTCGCGCTCGCGCCGGGTGCCACACAAGTGGCACACATCCCGTCCACCAAAAAATCGTTGGACAATTGGGGTTGCTCATAAATTTATCCCTAGATGAGTGGCAATAACTCGTAACTGCGCAACCATCAAAATACACAGGCAATTTCTGGCATAGCGGAATCGTTATTTAAAGCATCATCTACTAACGTCATAAAAGTTACAAATACAAGTTGTATGTTACGAGATGTATCACGGTGCCGAGATGAACCAAAGAGTCTTATTACTCTCAAGACAGTATACTGCGATCATCCGTAGTGCTTATCATACTCAGGCGTTTCTTTCCTTGTCTTTGCCGACCGATAATCTGTACACTCGATTGTATACTAGTGCGGAAGCATCTTTTCAGATCCTGGCAGGAGAAATGCCATGTTCACTTGAATGTCCGGAGCGTACTGGACCCAGGACACACACCTTCGTAAGACGTGTTACCGTGCTCCAGGCCGCAGGAATCTTCTTTGCCTCTTCTCCGGATCCTTCTGCCTCGTCCTCATCCCAATGGGTCATCATACGATCGTGCATGAACCGAATCTGAGCTACATCCTCCGTACTGTTCATTGGCTGAGAAACACAGTTGAACACCACTGTCAGTTAACAAGCTGAAGGAGCACGCACAGGAAGTTCAGTCGTTTGCTCTGGATCCTCTGAATCCGCACGGGTGAAGTACGTAGAATGGCTGTAAGGATATTGGAACACCATTTCAAATGCTCGCTAAATCCAGGATTAAGACAAGACGTCAAACGTCAAGGTGCCCAAGACAGGGAGACAGAAAGGAGAGGGAAGGGGACGTTAACAATGTGCATCAAGAAACGAACCCATTACTCTAGATATATATGCATAGTTAGCCATGCGCCCCAAGGTGGTTCTGGAACCTCGGGACAGGTGATTCATCTGTGACTCCTCCGTCGCCAAAGCGAACTGCCATCCAGATTCAAGCCTTCATAAATGCAGCACTGGCAACCGAGGCTGTTTTTGAATTCAACCTCAGAGGTCAACGGAATGGGGTGGCGGGATTGTTCCACCTTCCATCCATAAATGCCAGCCGAGGAAATTACAAATTCAACGCTCAATAAGGCCGAGAACGTACTGTATGAGGCTATGAAGGTTAAGAATATCGAACATGTATGGATAATGGCTTACGGGGATAAAAAGGACGCTAGCCGGATAATGTCAGTTGGTTGGCTTCTAGTTCCAGCTGGGTTTGAACTCTGAGGGAGTTTACCATGCAAGACGTAACCTAGGACGAACGCAGAAGCGTCCAAGGCTATGTAAAAGACCGGAGGTTCGAGAGACAACAGATGAGATGCCCGCTCGACAGAATGTCGGAAAATAGATAACTATGAACAGAAGGGATTAAATCGATGTGGCGGCAGATTGATAATGACTGGTGAAGTCCAGGAACCACGGGCGACAGCACCACAGCCTGAACAACTTGATGAAGAAATATCAAGAATAGACCGATACCAAAAAAGCATTAATAAAGACATACATGTGCATGTCCGATGTCCAGGAGAGTTCCGAATCCAACGATGGTAGTCATGCTGAAATGAGAAAACGGTATTTGAGTGGCTTCACCCGAAACCAGGATTACCTTTCGGTAATTGTACTTGCTAGTAGAAAGAGACAGGTCGGGAGCTGGGGCAAGAGCCGGTAGCATAAAAGGATAAAGAGTGCGGCACGGAATGGAAACTCAAACAAACGAGCCTAATTGCCAAAAAGGTCAACGCCTAGTTCAATTAAACAGGCGGGCTAATACAAGTAGAGGAAGAGGGTATCACTACCGTTTCCGCAGTAACCGTAGGGCCATTTGTTCCTCGTCGTCGAGCGTAGATTCTTCACCATGATTTGATGTGCGAGTAACAGCGCCGTCTGAAGTCTTGAAACGTTTTGTGGGCGGTGGTGAGTGAGACCTCTCATTATCTGTATCGGGGAGATCGAACTCAGGAGAGACGTAACCGTCATCGTCAGATGGAGCATCTAAATAGGCTACCGGTCCTCCGGCGTCTTCACCTAACGCCTATTGAAATCATAAGTAATCAAATCACCCCAGATGGATTAATCGAAAACCCATACCGTCCTTTCTCTCTCCTTCCTCTTTCGCTTCTTCTCTCTCTTCTTTTCCCTCGCTTCCGCTTTATCGATAACATCGGCCATTTTTATTTTCTCTCTCTCTTCTTCTGCAAACTTTTTCCCTTCTTGCTTAGCTCCCTCAATACCACCCTTCTCCTTGATCCACTCCTCTCCATCGGCCAACTCGTATATCTCATGTGCTTTCCCTTCCTCGTCGAACACAAGTTTAGAGTTGTTGCCCGCGGTGGCGATGGTACGCTTGGCCCGGCTAAGCTTCAGCTTCCGTTTCGAAAGGTCTTCTCTGGTATCGAGAATTTGGAGATGTTCAGGAAGCTCATGGTTTGCCCGCTTGAGAGTAATAAAGTCGTCGTCGTCGGCATCTCCCTCATTGCCAAAAGCGTCATGCTCGATGAGTTTATGGTAATGAGCAGACAGAACATTTTGGTTCTTCCGCTCGAACATCCTGTCGTATTTGGTTCGTACGCCATTACGCTGTTGCAAAGGGAAGCTGAGAACTCGAGAAGGGTTCCAGTAAGGAGGAACTTACGTTGGCTGTGTTCACAGGCGCGGGGTGTTCTTTCTCTTCGTTTTCATTTTCAGAGCTTTCACCCTCTGATTCCTCGCCACTGCCGCTCGCCTCTTCTTCAGAGTTGAATTCTTCGGATTCAGAATTCTCCTCCTCCACTCGGGCATCGCGTGAAGCATTCTTCCTTTGCTTCGCGATCTCTCTGTTCAGGAATTTAATTTTCGGGGTTCCGGGGAGACCAAGCGACTCTGCAAATCGGTCGACAGGAAGCCCGTCCAGCTTGAAGATGGATTTATTTTTCTGTAGGTATACCGATCGAAGATAAGAAACAAATGCCTGTTGGCCGGTTGTGAGCAGAGCAAGAGAGGGGCGATATGAATACACGTACTCTTTGTCCAAGATACTTGATTTCGGGATCTTCGAAGCATAGTTTTTGTAGCTGAATTTCGATACTGTGTGTCTTGCTTTGGCGAATTTTGATTTTTGGGACGTTGAGACCTTTCTTGGTCAAGGCAGCAGCCATTCCTCCCTCTTCAGTGGGGCTGAGGAAGAGGAGACCCTTGCCCTTGCTCTCGTATCGGGCAGTTCGACCAACACGATGAATGTAGGTTTCTGCGTCTTCAGGTGCATCAACTTGGAGCACCCAGTCCACAGCAGGGAAGTCCAAGCCTCTGGCAGCAATATCGGTAGCAAACATCACTGCATTAGAATGCGATGTAAATTTAGTATACATGGCCAACCGAGCGGTTTGTTTCTGCTTCCCGTGGAGATGCAGAAGCGGGACACCAGGATGCATTTTGCAGAAGGTCTCGAATACGAAGCGAACCTGTTTACAGCTCGAAAGGAAGACCAAGATTTTGGATTGTAGGTGTGTTTTGATGAAGCTCCAGAGGACGTCCAACTTCTTGTCGAGTTCAGTGATTATGTAGTGTTGCTCTAGATTGTCGGGGATGTAGCTTCCAGAGGACCCAGCTTCTTTAACGCCGGCATGTACAGGATCCTTGAGACTGAGTCGTGCGAGGTCACTCACAGACTCAGTCTGAGTGGCGGAAAAGAGAAGGGTTTGCCGTGATTTGGGGAGGTGAGAGAGAAGAGCAGCAAGTGTACGTTTAAAACCCATATCCAAGATTCGATCGGCTTCATCTAGGACTAAAGGACGGTCAGAATATGGTTTACTCCGGATTATCAGACGTACCAAGCATTTGAAGATTGTCAGTCTCAAATCCCACAGTCTGGTCCATATGCTGGAGCAATCGTCCTGGCGTCGCAACGAGAATGTTTATACGAGATAGTCTGTCGCGCTCCGCTTTTAAATCCTTTCCTCCTATTACGAGACCAGCAGAAAACGAGTGGTAGGAGCCGATTGCACGCAACACTTCGAAAATTTGAACAGCCTAAACTGCCGTTAGATCGGAAGAAGTGGTTGGAGAAATGTGCCTGCCCCATACCAGTTCCCTAGTTGGCGAGATAATGAGCGCCCCCAGTCCATCCATTGGACCCCATCTACGTCGGTAAAGAATTTCTAGGACTGGAATGAGGAACGCAAGCGTTTTCCCGCTGCCAGTTCGTGCTGCTCCCAGGACGTCCTTTCCTTTCAGCGATACTGGAATGCTCTTAGCTTGAATATCGGTCATTTTCACGAAAGATGCTTTCTTCAACCCTACCATGAACGTCAGTTCAGCACCTAAATGATTTAAACAACTCCGTACCCTTCTTTGTCTGCTGCGACATTGGGAGGTCTGCGAACAGGGATAAATCAGCAGGGGGTTCCTACATAGCCGTTAACGCTTGTTTAGTAGGTATTTTCATATATCCAGTGGACGAATCTTATCCTCACATATTCCTGGACCTCTTTTTCTAGTGTTTCAATTGCTTGTCTTTGCGTCAGACGTCGAAGTTTCACCGAATTGGGTGTTTTGGTTTTCTTTTTTGCTTTGCCATTTCTTGAGGAAGGCCCTGCCGCCTTCGATCCTGCCGTCATTGTGGGAGTCGAGGTCGTCGTCGCAGACGATGTCGAGGGAGGGGAAATGAGTAGTCACGTTGAAGTCACGCCTGTCTATGTCACGTTCTCTCCCATTTGGTTCCGCTCTGCGGGCAGGGGCGGGCGGTCTGAGTGATGGCGATTGCAAAGGACTCTTAATCCCAGCATCTGCATCCAGTAGTCCTCTTGCAGGGCAGCGGAAGCCTCAGACTGCCTCAGAATGCTCAGTAATTGAGGGCATATTCAAACGCCATATACAGCAATCAACGTCGCAACGACCATGCCTCGTACGACCTTTTCCACCGGCGCAGCCGAGCGCGAACTATTCATTCATGTCGACGAGTCCTCACCATTGGATCATGATTTTGACAGGCACGACGCTCCCAGGACTGCGACGGGCCTTATGAAAGGTGAATCAAACTCTGTTCAGGGCGCCGAAGCAGTACTCGGCTTCTAACATGCTTGACCCCACCCTAGTTCGGGAGCAGAAACTCATGTCCAAGCTGGGTTTCTCTTTCTTCATCTTCGGTCTTATAAACAACGGTCAGTCAACATTTCTTGAGCTTTCTTCTAGCTACGTACTGATAGCCATTTAGTACTCTATGTTATCATATTATCCGCCGCTCTTGATCTCGTCCCACCACACACCCCCAAGGGTATCATAGCTTTCTGCAACATTACTCCTTCCCTCATTGCTAAGGTCGCATGGCCATACTTGCTCAGAGGACGAATACAATATTCTCGAAGGCTGATAGGATGCTGCATCCTTAGTTTTCTCGGAATGCTGGTGAGGAAGCGCCCCTTTTCTATATTGATTGACAGTCCAACTCACATCATCAGGTGGTGGCTATCTTTAACGGACTGCTACCCAGGCTATTAGGAATATGTTTTGCATCCTTTTCTTCAGGTTCGTCATGCTGTTATATTGGACAACGACACCCTAATGTATAAGCCTCTAGGCCTCGGCGAATTAACCTTCCTCCAACTATCCACAACCTATTCACCCCCTTATGTCGCCGGCCACGCCGTTGGGCAAGTAATTGAGCCATGAGTAATTAAGACTAAGCCTCTGATCAGTCCTTTAGATATTTTGCCTCAGGAACCGGAGCTGCAGGTCTCGTAGGAGCCTTTCTATGGTGGGAGGTCCGTGGCCTCGGTGTCAGACTCGGAGTCGGGATGTCCTCTGTGTGTTTCTGAACATCATTGCTCGGTAGAACACAGCTAATTGTCCTCAGGTGATGCCCATTATTATCCCCCTCACATACTTCTTCCTCCTTCCCCACAGCTCTGCCTTCCTCCATGCTATCACACCTAACATCTATGACGAGGCTTTCAGTCCAGCGCCTGCGTTGTCAGCACTACCTTACACTCCTGTAGCCCTAGAAGATGAAGAAGGAGAGGAAGAGGGTACCCATGCTCCAGGTCCGAACAAGTCAATTCACCTTACGATCTCAGACAAGATAAGACTAGTCAAGCCCCTCTTCTTCAAGTACATGGTACCATTATGTGAGTCTCATCCATTAATCTCAGGTGAAATAAATAAACTAAAGCGATTCCAAGTTGCTGTATATCTTGTAAGCACACACGACGCTTTGGATGCGTCACGTCTTTAACTAACGCGGACGGCAGTTTGAATACACCATCAACCAGGTTCGCAGCCGTTTAATTATTCGACCTCAGGAGACTAATAATCTTTAATAATAGGGCATCAGCCCAACCCTGTTGTACAACCTACCCTGATCGGATGCCCACTGGCTATTAAGCAAGCTGATCAAAAGTCTCAGAGACTATTATCCTCTGTGGCAGGTGTGTTGCGTGCTTTTCTACGCCCCTACGTGCCTCTGACGACATGCAACCCGATCCCGTTCGTAGTTGGTATACCAGACGTTCGTCTTTTTCTCTCGGTCGTCGATATCCCTCGGCCTTCCTCCCCTACCCCGTCGCTTGCTGGCCTTGCCAAGCGTCGTACAAGGTACAGTCTTCGCAATCCTAGCATACGAAGCAGCCATCGGCTTCTTCCCACAACAAGAAGACGAAACCAGAAGTATCCTGCTCGTCTTCTTCCTTATCTGCTTAGAGGGCCTCTGCGGAGGTCTAGCATAGTAAGTTCCTTTAACCAAAAAAAGGACTTTTTAATTCCGAACCAACAATCCACAATTCAGTGTTAATGTGTTCTACCATATCAACCACGAACCTCCGGAGCCCAGCGCGCGCAGCAACGACATCGAGATTATTCGGCAAGAACGAGAGTTCAAGATTGGCTCCATAGGCTTCTCGGATTCGACGGGTATCTTACTCGCGTCGCTCCTTGCAGTTCCTACCGAGATAGAACTCTGCAAGGCGCAGGTAGCACGCGGTAGAACGCTCTGCAAGAGCTTGTAATTCTATTGAATCTGATTATCACACTCGCACGTATTGCTGCCGCGACTGTCACGCTGTCAATCTAAAGTTCGACCAGGCCCGAATAAGTATTTATTTTAGCCATTTCAGGAACGGAATGGAAGCGAAAGAAGTGAGTCCCTTTCTACCTATCAGTTCTGGATGGACTGTTCTCTAGCCAAGGGCCGAAACGCGCGTGCCTCTCCGTCTAAATTCGCTTAACCAGGCAAGGCGACATAACGTTTATCTCCCACTGGGTGCAACAATAAATTGGAACGTTATGGTTCTGGACACAAAGCTATGGTAAGAAAAGGGGGATTGCCGAGCCCCTATCCACCAGTTACATTGAAAATTTGAAGCCGACGAATCGAGTCACACAAATTCTTCCGGTGATAATGAGCTTGCAAACAACATCATCTGCCCACAACATGCCACAATCTCTTGCAACGTTGACTACCGAAGTGCCCGATAACGAACATATTTCGGTGGACGATGAAGGAAGTGAGATCGTTACATACACATTTGAATCAGAAGCGTTAGGCATGCCCGCCTCCGAAGGCTATGGCTGGCCTCAGTTCGAATTTGGCCAAACCATCGGCCCAGACGAACGATACACCATCCTACGCAAGTTGGGTTGGGGCGTGCATTCCAGCACTTGGCGAGTTCGCGACAAAGTGTAGGTGGCTTCTGGCAACTATCTAATGCTTAACACTGATTTAATAGTCTTAATAACTATGTGGCTATCAAAGCCCTGACTGGTCATGCGACGGAACAATACGAAAAGGGCGAAACTTGAGAGAGAGAAGCTCTCAGGCTTCTCTCGTACCGCCCGATATCCAACTATTGCGCGACAATATTGAGCGACTTCACGATACCAGGATGCGGCTCAGCCGGGTCTCACCTCTGCTACGTTATGCCACTGTACGGCGGAGACGTAAAACGACTTGCTGCGTCTTCCGAAAAACCATTCCTCTACCTCTTACCAAGCGCATCCTGCTTCACCTTCTTCGCGGCATCGCATTTGCTCATAGCCGGAAGGTGGTTCATACAGACCTCAAGCTTGACAATATCTTCTTTCACAAGATTACCACCGACGCAGATATAGAGAAATGGCTTAAAGAAGATCCGTCGGAGATGCATCCCCCAGACAAATCGCGCGACGGCATTATTGTACAGGCAGCCAAGTCTCAGCCGCTGAAGTTACCATCAATAGAGGAAGCTTTTCATGGTACTTACTTGGTAGGGGGCTTTGGAAGCGGTGAGTAGCCAATACACGGAGCACTTCAAGTTGCGTGATGTCTGATCCGTTCAATGTCCAGCCCAACCCTCAGGCTTGCACCCCAATTACACCATTACATCGGTCCGCCTTCGAGCTCCAGAAGCATTCCTCGGTGGAAAGTGGGACATACCAGCCGATATATGGACATACGGGTGTCTTGTGCGTCTTTCATTTACATTGCAGTAAGAGATCAAGCTAAGACCAGGATGCTGCAGATATTCGAACTGATTACCGGGCACACTCTTTTTGCATATCGACCTCATGAGGCACAAAAGCTCTCAGAGGATGAGGGCATTCTCTACCAAATGATGGTCTTTACGGGGGAGGTTTTCCTTTCCGAATTGAACAAATACCCACTTGCAAGCAAGTACTTCCGAGAAGACTGTATGATAATTTGCTATTTTAATCAATTTTGGGAATCCTGACCTCTGTCGACAGGCAAATTGAAGAGTGATCCAGACATCTTTCAGTTTCTTCTTCACGTTCGCATTGGCGAAGCAAAAATTGTATCGGAGGATGAAGCCATATCTGCTGCGAATTTGATAAATCGATGCTTGCGCCTCAAACCTGGCGACCGTGCTACTGCAGAGGAACTCCTTGGAGATCCTTGGTTTGAAGGAGTGGATTGAAATTTGAGTTCACACAAGCCGTGTTGCCCTTTTTGTGTATCACTCTGTAGTATATATTCGCGAACCAGAAGCCCATTTACGAACAAAAAGCATTACCCGTGGCTAGTTACAGACGCTAAAGCTCATTTATCTTTTTTTCGTAATTCAATTAAACTGCTCAGTGGTTCAAAGCCTCCACGATGTTAACCCAAGTAGTATTAGTATACAGTAACGTCGCGGTAGAATGCGAAGTGGATAGAGTGACAAGAAAGAAACAAGTAGATGCAAAAGAGAACATGAAAAGATGAATGCGCCCAAAAATTAAGCAGTTCATAAAGAAATATAGTACTAGATCTCCTAAACCAGTCAAGGTAATTATTCGAATGGATCAATGCCATCCACCAGGTATGATTCTGGTTAGGACCAAAAACATGAACATAACTCTAAGAAAGAAAAAGGACGACCGATTCTTCTAGTCAAAAAGTCGAGGGGATGTAACCTGGGAATATAAAATTAGCAATACTCTAAACGACGAGTTCGCAGCCTAAATAAACTCACGCTATTCATATACGATTGCCAAGTCTCCTGCAGCCGAGGGTCTTCGGCAGCGATACCTCTGAGCGCACCTTCCGGAGTGTAATAACTTTGATGAGCCTGCTGTGGAAGTAGCTGTTGGGAGTACCGTTGCTGCCCAGATCCGCTCGCGTACGTAGTAGGCGCCGCAGGCCAGTAGTGATGATAGCCTTCACTATGGGTAGACGCTGGGGTCTGCGGTCCAGAATGGTGCGCCACAGATGCCGCCATGGGCACGCCATGAGGGTCGTAGGTCGTCCCGGGAGGCGGTGGCGGGGGCGACGTATAGTGTGGCGACGGGGCAGATGTGCCGGGAGGGGAAGGTCCATACTCCGATGCATCCACCGGGTACATCTGTTGCGAAGCAGGCGGCGGAGGCGGGGGCTGATAGTGTTGGTGAGCAGCCATTTGGGTGGCGTTTGGTGACGCCTGATGCTGCCTCGGCATCCCTTGGGAATACTGAGGTTGATGAGATGGTGCTTGATGCTGCTGCATCGACTGATGAGTATTGCTCGAAGAACGAGTGGGAATACGGTGTAAAGCATGGGAAGGGGCTGCCTGTGTAGCATAAGGATCTGAAGGTTGGGAATAATGTACGTATTCGCCAGTACCGGACCTTTGAGGTTGTTGAGCTTGCGGCTGTCGTCGTTGCTCTTGCATTTGACGTTGCTGCATTTCCACCTGCTGTCGATACTGTTCTTGCCTCTGCTGCTCCAGATGCTGCTGTCTGCGCAATTCATCCTGTTGCTGCCGTTGCTGCTGTTCATGCAACAGCTGTTGTTGTCGTGCCGCCTCTTGTTGCCTCTCCATCTCAATTCGTTCCAATTCGCGGCGCTGGTGCTCCATTTGCTGCAAGAACTGCTGTTGGTGTTCTTGTTGTTCCTGTTGAAGGCCCTCCTGCTGCATCATCATCGACGTATCAGGCTGAGATGGACCAGGCTGGGATGGACCAGCACGACTTGGCTGGTCAACCATCATCGCATTGCCGAATACGTCACCGCCTTGTCGGTAGGCGTTCTGGATTTGAGCACGAATATGGCCGTCGAAAAGGTGCAACTCGTTCACCAAGCTGGGATGAACATTGGCGAAGGATGGGTTGTCAGCAAACATCTGTCCTGGAGAACCGGATGACGCGCGGGAGGGGTTGCCGGGGTTGCTTTGAGGAGAACTACCAGCGGATGAAGACGCCCCGTTAGTGTTGCTCGATTTCTTCGTGATTGTATGCGTCTTTCCGCCAAAGATCATTAGTTCGTCCTTTTCTTCCTCTTCCTTCAAGTTCGATGGTCGGAATATGTCATTAGCGATGCGTTGGGGAATTCCAGCGTTGGTATCACGGAAGACTTGCTGAGCCTTGGCTTGGATCCGCTTAAGAATCGGCTACAAAAAATGTATATCGTATCATAAAGAAATGCTCATCAAGGACAATGTACAACGTGGTGACGTACCAGAAACTTTACAGCCCTTCCTCCATAAGTAGCTGCAAGTTCGAATAAATCGCACGCGGTTTTCAACTCAAGCAATGCTGCTGGGGCAACTTTACACTTGGGATTATGAGTGACCACAGATCCAATCATAACCTACACAAGGACGTCAGTATTTTTTACGTCAAATAGTAGTGGTAAAGGTAGGTAACCACATACCGAAGCAGAGAATGCATGTGTCCACAAGACCCAGAAGCGAGCGATTTGGGCCGGGAAGAGTGCAAACTGCTGTTTGACTGAGTTAACAATAGTGCAAGCACTCCTGTATCCAGCAAAGAAAGATGGTGCATATTGGCTTTTGATGGGGTCGGACGTATTGCTGGTGAGCGCATGCGCAAAGAAGCAACGATGGATGTAAAGAAGCGCTGTAAAGGTTATAAATAGGCTAAGTTTATTCCAGGGATAGAGCTTGTAGTCGACTCACTCAGCTCTCGATAGTTAATTGGCATAAAATGTGACATCGTTGGACAAAGGCCTAAGCCTTGTGGAGGAGATCCCTGAGCATACAACGGTAGCTCCATATCTCGAACCTTCCTGTCCAGATCCAAAATAATTGAATACTTCGGAGCACGAGAAGTCAGCGTCCCTTGAACCACGGCAGAAACGCATTCGGCACCAAAGCGGGCTTTCCAATGTGGGACTACGACGTGATCAGTCCAAAGTCAGGGTTCCAGAAGTTGCGCAAAAACACGTACAGCCAGGCTGCGGAGTGCCATCCTCGGCCAGGGTTTCATCAGGATCGTACGGCAATTCACAGTCGACGAATGGAAGAGAGAAGGTGGCCAGACGACCTGTTGCCAAACTCTAACATCGGATAAGCAACCGAAAGAGATTAAAGGGTCCCCGAGGGTATGATGTCAAGACGAACCTGCCAACAATCTGTGATAAACAGTTCCCAAAAAAGCGCACGTCTTTTTTGAACCTCAGCCGGAGGCAATTTCCATCGCGCACAATCTCGGTCTGAACATTCATCAGAGTCACGAAGGGGAACTAGAAGGTGAAATACGTACGGAGACCAATCTGTAAAGCCGGAGTTGAATCAGCGTGATGGAACAGAAGATAAAGGGACAAATCTCACGCTTTGTGCAAGTTTTGTGGCCAAACCGAATAGACCCCACGTACTCTCAATACTGTTTTCCTTGCTACACAACCCTTCGTAGATAGCCATTAACGCGAGAGTTTGCACCGTCGCGACGCTGGGAGGACGCTCCAAGACAGGCTCGATTGTTAAGCAAGCTTTTGTCAGCTGATAGTAGTGTTCGGCTTCAGGGTTGTTCGGGGCAGGGGGCATTGCTATGTCTGTCAGCGATCCGAAACAGAAGATAACAAACAGCAAGGCAAGGTCGTGGGCACCGCCTTTTGGAGGGATCGAATTGCCTAACTCGCTTCCGGAGGGAGAAGCGGGGATAGTCCCTACCGGCCCTGGGGACGGGGCCACCGGTCTGGGCGCCTCCTGGTACCACATCGGAAGGAGCTCGTCGTCGAGCTGCCGTTGGGTTACGGCACCGAAGAACCATGGTGCTTGCTCGAGGTACAGCTGATAGAGACGCGACGCCCCCTGCCAGGATGGGAGGTAGGTATTAATGATATAGTCGAGATCGATGCCAGGACGGAAAAGAGTTGAGCCTAATGGGAAACTTGAAGCAAGCGCCGAGAGCTCTGGGGGGACATATGGATCTGACTGGACGGAGCTTCCTGACTGTCCGCTCTGCAAGGGACTCGGGGCGGATGAAGGTGGTGGTAGTTCACGCTAGATAGCGAGAAGCAGAGAATCAGAAATTAGCGTTTCGTATGAGATTCAGAAGGCTACTTACAATAAGGAGAGACTACAGAGGACGAACACACGGGTAAGAGGTGTCCACACACGCATTGGGCAGGGGGCACGTACCTCAGAGCCTGCTGACCGTCCGTAGAACGTTGCCCCTCCGTCATCTCGAATGGCCAATGTGCCAAATGCGTCAATGTACTGCGATTCTTCCCCGTCATCCCCGTCCGCCGCTTTGGCAGATGCCTTTTCATCTTCCTCCACCGCAGAATGAAGCTCCAGACTGGACTTGATCTTGAGCAATTCACGGCTCAGCAGTGGGTGGGCTTCTTTCGTAGACGTTGAATGGGATACAGCGAGAGCATCTTCTAGCTGTCGGATCCGATCGCTCATTTGAGATATCTTTGCATGGAGCTTCTCTGTGTCAGCGAGGACGAACCTAGATTTCGAGCGCATTAGCCCCCGCCCCTGTGTCCCCACACGCGATTAGAGATGCTCACCGCGTCCCCTGCCCTGTTATAAGGCTTCCATTCGGACAAATTGCAGAACATCCGCGCCGCTTGCAACTATCATCATCGTTGGGTGAGCAGCGGGTCGTTGCTGAAAGGTAGTGATCCCGCACCTCGAACATGGAACAGTCTTGTCGCATTTCAATTTGAGCCTGCAAAGAGGCTAAATCAATCAAAGTGCGTGACAAACGACGATGACCATAGACTCACCGTCTGCACTCGGCACAGGACAGTGCGCCTGTTGAACCGTTCATAATAAAGCTCAGCCTTTGATGTGGAAGAGGGACTGACCTCGAGCTCGTTTCGATTCCTTATCCTGAGCTTTCTGCGCACTGACATCCTTGCGAGGGGCCTGGGGCATATAGGAAATGGTGGGCTAGTGGGGAGAAGGGGGATAGAGTGATGGGAAACGGAAATGAGAGGTTACAAGGCACGCGGTAAGCAAGTCATAATATAGCGACTATCAGCCCTGGTTTAATCCGCCTTACGTACCGATTCTCTGGGACTTTTAGACCTCCAAGGGGCAATCTGCACGCCCTCTATTCTGCCTCACACACGGCCTCCATTTATTCACTTATAAAATCTAAATACATCCGGCTAAGACACTCTGGGCACAGACTCAAGGCATCCGGAGCGAGTCTCTCTGAGTCGATTCCTACATCGGGCGCACCTGGCAACCGACTCCCAAAGGAAGACCGTTTGTTAGTCTATAACCGATCCTTCTGTTGATTGGCGACATGTCGCTGGTGTCACCAGGTGATTCTCTGATTCCTCGCCGGTTATGACGGTTGTCGTGTGGTCGCGGAGCGATGGTCTGTGATGGTCCAAGCCCGGTGGGTCCCCCTTGTTTTCTATTCAGCAGGCCCGACTCGGGAGACGTCCAGCCAGTTTAATGTCGGTGCTTCTGGATCAAAAATCTGAACAGAATCTGGCCAAAGTGCTGCGTAGTTCATAGTAGCTTTGTGATTATAATCAGATCAAGCCCACCGACGGTAGCCAATCCCTATAAGTATGTTCTCAAATTTCGTTATCTTACTAGGAATGCATCCTTCTCGGCCTCTGAAGAATGATAAAGACTGAAACGATAGTCTCATGCGTTCTGCCCATGGACTGATCCAGTGAGAAGCCGCACACAGTTTGTGGCAGGTCGGCCACCTTTCTGTTCTTTGAGAACGGAACCCTAGTCCACCCTCTTGGCCCTTAGGCTCGTGGACCCGGTTTCCGTTTAGTCTGCAGGGTCACCCGACAGTGAGGATCATTCACAATCCCGCCTCCGTGTGACCCTGTAATCCCGCTGGAAGAAAAAAAAATCAGAATTTCATTCCCCACATTCTGTTGCCGAACTAACGTCAAGCACACGTCCACTACATTTCCGTCTGGATCTATGTCCTGATCGAATCCTTGATTCCACAGTCCATTTCTCGTCCTCATTTGCCAAGCACCACCATACCCAACGGAGCACAAGACAATCGAAGATCAGCCGTAAAAGAGAATTGGGCCAATTTAAACAAATATGAAATTCTCTCCACCGAAGCTTCAGGCTCTTGACATGCGCAACCTGTCGTACGTTTAAGGAACTTACGCAAACAGTATAACCCGTTCTTACATGTCACTTCCATCCACTCCAAGTCGTAATAACCTCCACGCCCTCAAACATATGTACACTCGATTCTCCATGTTCCAGCTGTCACGACGGACACAGATGTGTGCAACTCTACCCTTGATCTCCCTTGATGGCCTCATGAATGATGTCGATTCAAACGAGACGACCAAGGAAACGGTATGCCGGCATTTGCTTGTCCTCGGATGCCATTTTCCGACGGGTGATTCTACGCAGAATGTCGGTTCCCTCGGTCAGTCCATCCTCCAGAAGCATCTCAGGGCGACCTACCACCGCCCCCAAGGACAAGGGACAAGGGGAGGCAGGGCGATAACCTATAACACATCCGGCGCTCCAGATCCCGGTCCATCGAATCTGGCTCGGCCCTAAGCCTCTAAGGAAAGCATCATGCTGCTTAGTCTTCAAAACTTCCAACGGTGACATGCTTCCGTGAGTACGAAATAACAGCACAAGGGGATCTCAGGGATAAAAAAGACGAAAACCCGCCTGAGATGTACCCGAGTTGACGGGTTCTGGTGGATTTACGGGGGCAATGATCACATCATCCGGAAACTCTACTTGAATTGGACGTATCGGAATCTACTGTGGATCTTAGTCCTATGCTGTATATGGGAAGGCATCAGCATAGATATCGAGGTGATTGGATATTACCTCGTCCCATCTCTTACTCTCATCGACAAGCTATGCCTCACGTATCATAGACCGAAGCCAAGATAAACCACATCCTTTGTTTCGTAGCCGTCGTCTCCCATTGGCTAACCACACTATACAGATGACACGGGCAGCCACAGAATCGGTACACGCGCTGTTAACGACAAGGGATTCAGAAGACAGGAATTGGGAGTGAATGGCACATGATCTAAACATATCTGACCGGCCAGGATGGTATGTAGGAGTTGGAGTGGCATTGACCATGTCAGGTGCCATGCCCCAGTCTCTCGCTGTCCCTCAGCAGCACCTACTGTATGAACACGTTCAGTTTCAAATTAAAACATTCCCAAGCTTAAAAGTTTAGCGTATGATCTAAATCCTTCAGCAAATGAAAACATTGACCGACGATACAAAAGCATGTCCGAAAGCGAAAGCGAGGTGGGAGGAAACATCAACGACTATTGTTCTCTGTGAAGAACAGGTGAACGTGTAAGTCATTTGAGAAAACACGAGGCACAAGTCTGTGGAATACGTGCACCTGCAAGTGTTCATATCTAATCACTCTTCACTCTCTCGTAACCATCCTTCGAAGAACCCCCGCTTGACCACCCACCAAACCACCCACTACCCTTTTTCTGGGAGGGACCAGGTTTCCCTGCCACGAAACCGACTCCATCATCATATCCTTCAACGTCACTCGGGACCTCAATCTCTTCAAATCGCCCTGACATAGTTCTCTCTCTGATTCTGAGATCAGATGTAGATGATACTCTGGAGGCCAGGAGCTGGGGTGAGCCGGAAGGCAAGGGCACAGACGATACGCCGCCTGAGGCCGTCTGAGCATCCAGAGCGGCCAGTTCTGCCTCTAGCTGCCGTCTGCGCACTTCCAGGGTCGCGTCACTGCGTATGGTAGACCCTGGAGGGGTAGTCAAAGGGAGGCGTTGCGGCTGCACCGCGTCCTTGTATGTGGGTATCTTGCTTGACGCAGCCGTAGTGCCTTGCCTGAGCAAGGCAGCACCGGAGGCAATTATCCCTGGTCCATAAGATGTCCATAAGGAGCCCAGCAGCTGTGCAGGCGCTGAGGCCCTGTTGCCTGATGGAGAGACCAACTCTGCGGAGTCGTCCTGGTGCTGAGCCTGTTGGCCCATTGCGACGGCGACTTGGTCCCAGAGCAGTTTCAACCGTGCTTGGAAGAAAGCGTACACTTTGGCTTTCAGAGATGCAATTGTTGCATCGATTTGGGATTCGTGGGTCTGGAAGAAGGGCTGCAGATGCGTGAGGTAAAGGTACGTCGAGCCTTTCGTTTGTGGAAGGGCGAGATATAGCAAGAAGAGGGTCTTGACGGTGTAGTAGAAGGGGATCCTAAAAGACAAGACAAGGGCAGGTTGTGAATATCTATTCCAGGATACCTTGGATTATCGATTAAATCAGGATAAAGGACATACCATGAAACCAGCCATTCTGCGAAGTATTCAGCAGAGATGACGAATCCAAGGACCGACCAGTACATCAGCCATCGTTCAAGTTCCTCCTCTGAGGCTGGGCGCTGGCTCAAGGTCTTGTATGACGCATAACCAGGGTACAAGAATGCTGCAGTCGCGCTTGCGTATGCCATACCAATATATTCATTCTACAAGTCAGCTTATTTCTGCTATAGATGTGGCGGCAACTTACCTGACAATGCGCGCTGCCAGATAAAAGAGCATCGATACTATTTATGACCCTTTTTTCAGCTAGGGGAGAGTTATAAATGTAAAAGGGTAACTGAAAGAAAGCGTTAAGGCAGAAACGTCCACCGACGTCCGCATGTTCCACTCGCTACAATATCCCCATTTGGCATGCTTATTATCTAGCTTACTTAATCGAGAAAGATAAAGACCCCGTGACCGTGTTACAGCCACAGTGATCTGATTCTGAACGCGTCGAGAAGCACAGTCAATGTTCGTTCCTTTCGACGCCATCCGTTTGTGTTGCTCCTTACCTGCTGACAGTGGTAGATATGACTATGATCAACAAGAACGCTGACCAGGTTTGGTTTCTGAAAATGAACCAAATGAGCTGCTGATAACCATGTATTGAACCAGAACACAGTGTACATCCCCTTTGCTGGTGGTATGTAATTAAAGTTCGAACATTATCAGAAATGGACGCATAACTCTCCCAGATAAAGATGGCGAAAACACCTCTCAATCTCTACCTGAGCTAGAAGGCTCTCCACCACAAGAACGCGAGATACGCTTCGAAGCCTATCGCCAGGCATGGACAAAATGTTTGGAGAGACTCCAGGTGCGCGTTGTGTTTTTGCAATGTAATGCATTCCTCTCATGTTAATCTTATAGGCTATAACCAGAACACTACTCGACCCCCTTGCAAGTCAAATAGTAGAAGAAATTGAAGATACAAGCGTTCTACCTGGCTTGCCTCGCCACGAACTCCCTGTCATCACAGTTACTAGTGAGTCTCTTCCGCCGAATCCTTCCTTTGCTAAACTCGGCCGTAGACCCCATGTTTCGTGGTACATTCTTATACGATATTACCCAAAGACTGGATAATCCATGCGTGCACCTCTATCCGTCCGATTGTTCCAACGTAATATCTGGAATGCGTGCCATTGTCTCAGGATTGATAGAAACCAACGACGACACTGGGAGGGGTGTGTCTTGACCTTTCTATGTCTATTTTGCTCTCACGAAACAAGCTAGCAAAGCATAGGCCTACAAACTCCCTAGCAAACTACGACATTCAACTTTTGGCTGCCTGGTATCGGCACTATCGGTCTACCAATGGTACTTGATCATTCTCATTCACATCTCAATGGCATCTCAAGGCTGACTGTCTACAGAAGATTCGACACAATTGCTGGTGGTGTTGCACGATTTTGAGGCCTTCACACCCTCAGTAATGCAGGATATATTCTACATTTGCAGGTGCGAGATGAACTTTTCGCATATCGATCCATAATAAATTGCCCTTTCGTTAGTCGGCAACTCCCCGATTTGCCACTGGTCTTCATCCTGTCTCTTCTATCGCCAGTTCCTTCATACCTGAATATTGCATATCCTCGGTCAACCCTAGCTCGTCTTCGCATCCGGCGCGTAACTCTACCCGGAGGTGTCTCTGTCCTCAACGACATCATAACACAGGTGTGCTGATTTGCATATACCTCGCACATCTTCCTTACCTTCAGTAGCTGTGCTTCTCCTTGGACTTCCAACCAGACGTCATCCTTGGCCCCATCGCCCTTCAGTTTATCTCCGACTTTTTCATGAGGCACGATTCAACGCTCGATTCATTGATAACGAACCTTCAGGTATGCGGTTCTCCCGAACACGTTGTCAAAATTCTCAATATCGGGTCATGCCTGTCAGCTTGTCTACATGAAGCACTTTTCAGTTGAACCCCTGACGGCTCTTCTGTATTCGACGCCGTCAGAAGATGAACTCATCCTGCCTGAATGGGCAAACGTAGTCGATGGGCTCCTCATAAGACTGACTCCTGCCTCAAAGAAGCTGGCGCCTGCCGAACGCGATCAACAATGGAAGTCGTTGACGCCATCGAAGGTGCGGGAACTCGTCCAGACGCATGGGTCATCGTTCTATTCGCGTGCCAAGGGTGTGGTAATCGCTTTCAATCTCATGAAGATGATCGAGGAGTTTTTGGTCGAGGAAGGGTTCAAGGGCCTTGGTTGGGACCTCAAGGCGGGACTATGTGACATCTTGGTTGAATTTATGCAAAACAATGTAGGCAGGGATGTCAAAGATTTGAGCTTGATCATGAGGTATGTGATATACAATGCAGGGTGAGTATGAATGCTGACAGGCTGACTGGTTTGTTTAGGAAAATGAACGTCACTCAACTGGAAAAGCTTCTCCCCAGAATTCAAGAGTTCTTATCTCGGCTACAGTCTAATACAGCAGAAATAGCGCCAGACTTGCTGAAGGTCGAGACTTTGATCGAATCTTTAGAATCTGAGACTAGTTCCAACGTTCCGCAGCAGTTTAGCGAATGGGGAACGTCTTTCTTCAAGTTTGTGAATTGATGTTTATTTGATGGGAATTGTTACTAACAGCGAGTATAGGAGGAACCTAGTCTCGCTTGAGGAGAACCCATTATGGGAGATCTGGTATACTGGCTTATCGCCTTTCCCTTTAGAAGTACGTGTACAATGATCTTCTTCTCGAGGATATATTAACTCAGCCCTTAAAGCTCGTCAATCCTTCAATACGTGCATCTATGATCGCAGGTCTGCTAAGGCCTCTCGACTTCGTCGAAGGCGATGGCTCAGAAGAAGACCTTCATGCTGAAGATGCCCTTTCGAAGATGCCTGATACCAGCATCCTTTTCAAACGATATCTTGACAGCGGCAAGATGATCAACGTTTACGACTGGTTTGAGTCTTTCCAGGCCGTCTTGGAAAATCAAAAAGAGGAACTGAACAAGGCCAAGGTGCCCTCGCCCAAGAAATCGAAATCGCCCCGCAAACCTAGCGCTAAAGCTAAAGGAAAGGCGAAACAACAAGACCAAGACCAAGAATCAATGGACGTAGAGCAAAGTGAAGAGGAGTGGAAACTCGAAGTGCAAGCTCGGTTCATGCGTGCGCTTCACGAACTCGATTATCTTGGGTTTATCAAGCATACCAAACGCAAGGCTGACCATGTCCTTCGCACGGTGTTTGACCTCAACGAGTGAACTTGCTTGTTTTATCACGGCGTGTGCTTTATCTACCTCCACCTGGTTTGTATTCATTGTCGCTAACTATTGTCGTGTTTACATGGCTATAATACATAGGCGACGATCATCATGACTGTTTCATTACACTCTTCCTACTTTCCCTTGCCCCCGAATTTCTTCTTTCCTTGGGTGAACGGATGGTTCTTCGACCCAGTTCCCTGCGGAATGGGCTTCTTGGGGTCGTGGAACGCGACATGCGAATCGAATTTGGTGTGCCCCGGTTTCTTGTTCACGATGACACGGTCGGGGCCGGGGTGTTTTGCGCCCTTCTTTCCGATGGGGGCGTGGTATGACTCCCCCCTACCCTTCGTCGGGTCAAGATGAGCTTCGGATCTGCGGAACCCTGAGCCTGGCTTTGGGTATCCTCTGTCCTTGGTGCCTTCTTCCGCTTTCTTCAAGGCGTCTTTGGCAGCATCGTTGACTTCTTTGCCGGTGTACTACAGGATTGGTCGATTATTGATAACTTGAACTCAGAGTGGGAATGTGATGTGCTTACAGTACCAGAGGGAGTCTTGAATTGGGCACTGGGTGGCTGTTTGCGCAATCCCCATCCGAATTCTGTAATTGCGAAGGCAGGGATGAGTTCAGGTCTATACTTGGGGCGGTAAAAGTACAAGCTTACTAGAACGCAGCTCGAGGTCGTCCAAGATTTCACGCAACGAGAGATCGTACAGCGCGTCGTTAATCTCATCGCGCACGTCGAGAAGGTCGTAATCCTCGAGTGCGACACCGCGAGCCTCAAATGAAAGGTCAAAGCCATCTGCTACCTCAGGCTGTAATTTTTTTTTTAATTCCCGTTAGAGACTAAGTCTTTTTGGAAGAGGAACAGGTAAGGGAGAAGGACGAACCATAGGAGCCGCATGAACAGCTAGAGTAGCGAACGCGGAGAGAGATACGAGGGTCGTCAAGAAATGCATTATTGAAATTGGTGTGTAGGGAAATGAAAAGTGGGATGTGTAGACCAGCTACTAGCAATGTTCCAGATGGACAGTCCGGCTGTTGGGGGATCGAAGTACTCGCACAAGCTAGCCTATTTATACCTGTTCCTACTTCCGATATAGATGATTATCCTCGCAGACAATGGGATTTAACAGGAAGTAACAAGTAGGTTCGTGCTGTGAGGGCTCATGCCATGGATACTTCCCATGAACAGCATTTCAGCGCTGAAGGTATGATGATTATCCTAAGAATTTCCTAGCAAGGTTAGCTGCGTACGGCTCCGATCCTTCGTTTGTGATAGCCATCTCTATTCTCCCTCCAGAGGACAGGCCCTTGCGTTGATGCCTATCTGATTGAATGTGCGGCTGCCGGTGATAATAGACGATCATACTGTTTCTATCATTGCCTCTCTCCGTATAGTAAGCCTTGGTATCCTCGACATTGAATAGCTCAGTGACAAGTATCTCTCCCGGGTCATTTGGACTGGAAGACCCCTAACTGTATACATATCGGAAATGACGTATCATCAAAATCTATTTTTGAACGCGACCTCCAAACTGTGGTACTTTCGACAAGCTTTCAGCTCCCTACTCCTACGGGGAATTCGTCGACATGTACCCTTGCTCGAGTGGATTAGATAAAGAGACGATTTCAGCTGAAAGCAAGGAGAATATTATCATCACTACACTTGGATCGAATCCGGAATATAAATTGCGATCGCAACTAGAGCAGTGCACCACAGTTACCACATCGATACCACAAGACCACTCTTTGCATCGCCTCATTGTCTAATCGATGCTGATGGACAGAATCTCTCTTCAATCTTCTGCTCACTAACATTGCCCGCGCGTAGATTGGATTCTGAATACCTTTAGCAACCCCAATCGAAGGTATCGGTTACTAGTTTGTCGGTTGCAAACGCACTGCCGGTACCAATTCCGAATATAATACGATACAAACTTACTTAAGAAATGGGAAAATGGACGCAAACGGACCAGGTTTGTACTTGCTACAACAGATAGAATAATGACTACAAGTGGTTTTCCCATATTCTAGGACTCCGGACGCCTACCCGAAGGCGTTAAACGCATCGGATATGATGCCGATACCAGTCAATACATCTTTCGAGACGCGGAGGGCGCCTTATATCTCAGCGAGCCAGGGTCGCGGTATGGCCAACTAAAGCCAGTTGTAGATCCTATTCAGGAGGTTGGGCTTGAACGCCCTGAGGCATTCAACGATTCTGAAGGTATACTCCGAGTCTAATTCAACTAGTGCCACTGAGATTGACTTTGAGAACATTGTAATTAGGAAGTGATCGATATATACCTCATTCACCAAGGCTCTCCGACGAACCGGCTCCTCAGTCCTTCCACGACATGCTCCCTCCGCAGCTCATTGCCTCGCCCACCACCCTCTCAGACACCCCTCCACGGAGCAACACATTCTCCGGGTTTGCAGCTCTTGTGAGCCCGACGAAGGCAAGGCAGTCATCATCGGAGTACGGTGTGACTTCTCCTACCATCGCTGATGCTGTCAAGAGATCGGCTTTGCCCAAGGTTCAAGGCGTTATGAAGAGCTTGAAGCGGTCTGTTACGTCTGCTACCAAGAAGAACAGAGCCTTTGTGGGTAGGAACCGGGCACAGTCGACATCCGATACCAAGAGACATGTAGACAGACAATCTACTTATGAGTCTGGGGAGAAGGAGCCCATGTTACGTTCGAGGGATTCCCAAGAGTCCTTCAACTCTATGGAGAAGAAGTGAAACCGATATATCATCTTTCTGGTTTGGATTGTAAAGTATTGATGAAGCAGCAGTGGAGGTATTGCATTTATTTGTGAATCTAGCGCTAGCACGAGAATATACAGCTGGGAAGACTCGAAATGGCCACCCGGAATAACTGGAGTTGAACAAGGGGTTGACAGATATGTACAAATGTGAAAGCAGGGCAAAAAAGATAGAAACAAAACGCATATCAGATCGCACTCTTACACTGTGGACAAAGCAGAGGAGGAATGGTTTTCTTTCCTGTGATCCTGACGACGGCATCGTCCAATGTCGTGGAAGTGATCTGGCCCAGGACCTGTTCCTCCCACTCCTCAGGAAGTTCTTTTCCCTCCAGCGCGTCATAAATCAGCCGGCGAGATTGGACGACGGGTCTAACATTCCCCGAGATCCCCCCTTTGTCGTACAGCGCACCCCGCACGATAGGTTGTTCAGCCACCAGCACCAGACTATCCGGCAACCTTGCCAGCACGTCTCTCACTGTCGGATCGGACTCGTCCGACCGAGTAGCCCGCGACTCTGCGGACGTGGACTTTCGTGTCCTTTTGAACGGTGAAAGCAGCGCATGCTCGTACAAAGCCTTTTTACTGTCATCGTCAGCTGAAGTTGAAATCAGATGCATGCTTCGCAGTTTCGCTGAGCATGATTCTCGGGAGCCTTGCTTGACTAGGCATGTTTGGTGGTACCACTTTCGGCAGCTTGGCCGGGGGCAGAAGTGCATGATGGAGGTCTCGGTTTCGTCGTCGGGGTTGTGGGGTTTGCCGCACGTACACGAGTTTGTACCGGGTTTGGGCTATACATACAAATTTCGAACGGGTTTTCCGAATGGCACAGTCAGGAACGGTTGCTTGGTTGTGGGGGACCAAGTTGGAACGAAGAGGATTTATGCTCACCTTCAATCGTCGAGTCTGCCTCTCCAGGTTATATCGCGTGTAAAAGGCGTCCCGGTCGATAGGCGGTTGTTCAGGATCGTCGTCCCGGAGCTGTGGAATCACGATAACCTCTGCAGTTCACTGGTTCAGTAGATCGTAAGCTTCGTCTCGTATGAACGAAACCGACCATTAAACGCTTCTGACCATACGAAATCGTAGTGATCCGAGAATATTCGTTCGTATCTTCCACAAAACTTGGGATTGCTAGCAAAGTCGGCATCATCGTGAGATTGGGCCATCCAGGCGGACTCGGAAGACTAGACAAAGGACTCACAAAGATTTTACGACAGACGCGACGTCCTCGGCCGAGTAGTACCATTGCACCCTAACCCAGACCTTCCTGCCAAATTAGCTTCATATACATCGGAAAGACGGCTCAAGGCAGCACAACGATGTGATTGTCCCGCCACCAAACGTAGCACGTACTTCGTTGGTATCATCTTCATGCTCGAACGCCCGAATATCTTTGATTTTGACTACCCAGTATTCATTTTGGGGGACGTTCGAGCCAGGGGGATAGTGGTGAGGCAGAACGGTGGCCCTATAGAGTTACAGCATTCGAGGTTCAGTCTCAAGGTTGTCACTTCGTAGTACAAGGCGCCTCAGGGTTGGAACGCACGTTTGACCTCGCATAAACTTGTAAATGTTACCATCGCCATCTGATACTACAGACAATTCATTTTGCCAAGGGATATAAACCGTTTTAGTGTAAGAATTTGACAAAATCCTGATAGCTATTAACAAACCTGTAAATGAACCATAGCCCTTCATCTTCGTCCACTCGAAGTCTGTTGGAGCGCTCTTTTCCCCTCCGCTATCCCGTTTCTTAAGTTTCTTCTTGCTAGTGCTGCGACGAGGCATGTTGAAGAGATTGTACCGGCACAATTGTTCAAGTTGTGCTTGTAAAGAAAGAGAAACTCGAAAGAGAATGCCAGGCCCCGTCAAGCTTTTGGACAAGGGACCGTCGGAACTTCTCATGTCATGGTTCATTCTGTGATCGGAGGCCAACTAGGGTCAACCACCGATTAGCGCTGGTTCATTTGCAAACCAAGCTGAAAGCTCCCAAATGCCAACAGCAATATGGCAAAGAACGTGCAAAGCTAAGCTCGAGATATTAATTTTATTGTACAACGGGCATAAATCTTCATCAGGTACGTAGGTAGTCACAGGTCCCATCCCATCCACGGACGAGTGTATCCTCCCGCCCCAGGAAAGAGAGGGGTAGTACGGTATTTGTTCTTTCTAAGTGCCCGCAGAACAGGCGAACCTCGCAATAGTTCGGGCTTCACTTGAGAGCTTGGTCGTCCAGAAACAGTCTGGCATTCCCGTCAGCAAGCCCATTCCGTTCAAAACATGCACGCAGACGATAGTGATGAAAGAGCCGGGAGAACGTTCAGAACTTGAAGGGCCGCAAGGGGGTCTCGCGACCGGTATCTTACCTGGCACTATTGCCAAGGAATCGATAAGGTGAAGCTGCATCTTCGAGTGAGTACCAATGAAGAGTATTATAGAGCAAGAAACTGACCTCACTGCCTGTGGTCAAGTCACGTCTAGCCGCCTCGGGCCCCACCTCTTGGTCCGCCCCCGCCTCGCCCTCTTCCGCGTCTGCCTCCACGTCCCCCTCTATCAGACGGTCCAGGAGGAAAGATTAACCCAGGCGGAGCCTCGTTCACATTCGGTGCCTCTCTCTGTAAGATGACTGGAGCGATCTTGGGAAGGGGAGGGATAGGGACACGGGGGTTATTTGTAGCCTGACCATTCGCTGCTGGAGCTCCCCCACGGCGGTTTCGAGATCGTGGAGGGGAGTGTACAGGGGCTTTATCCTTGACGACGGGTTGAGGTGGTGCCGGGGTTGGGCCAACATTCCCATTGGTGCTACTAGACGTTGCCTGAATGGGAGAAACAGTAGGGGCAGCTCCCCCGTCTTTCTCGCGTTTAGGTCGAGTAGCACCGACCCCAGCTAATGCAGCTTCAAATTGCCTACCACTAAGAACCGGTCTGATACGCCTTGGCGGAGGAGCTGGTGCAGCAAGTTCCCCGGCCCGAGGTCCTTGCGCTACAGTCGGTGCATTCGAAGGGGCGGGTTTAGCAGCCTGTACGATAGTTACAGGCTGTGAAGCACCAGACTTGGCATTCTTTGGAGGACGAGGTTGCTTAGGCGCTGTTGGAGCATTTGGATGTGCTCCCTTGTTCTCAAAACCTGTAGCCGGGGTCGGGTTAGCAGCTTTGGCAGCAGCAGCAGCCTTCTGAGCTGCTTCTTTAGCTTCCTTGACCTTCTTACCCTTCTTCCCGGAGGGGGCAGGTGGAGGAGCTGCAGTTTGCTTCGAAGCTTGAGCTCCCTGGGCAGCAGCAGCTTTCTTCTTTTCTTCTTTGCGCGAAGAGCTAGCTATCCCGGTGACGGCAGCGATATTAGCTTGGTCCTTGTAATGTGCATGATTGCGTAAAATGGCCTCCTTATCCTTTTGAGCGGACTTCTCTGCCTTGAGCGCCTCAAGAAGAGGGGTCGTCTTGGGCGGTGAGGGAGGACGGGTAGCAGCGACTTATCGAGCGTTCGATCAACGCGAACAGAGCAGAGCGGTGTTAACGACATACGGAGTGCGTCGATTGTTACAGGTTCTGTTGTAGTCGGGGCATTCAGGGATGCAATGAACGATATATAATCTTCGTCTAAGAGCAATATGTAAGTCAACCCGCGGAGCAGGATGGGACCATAATTAAGACTCACCTTTTTCTATCGTTGCATTCTTATTATCGGGCTTTCGCTTCTCTGAAGGTATCTTTTGGTACGGCGCAAATTCAACGATTGCGTACGATTCGTTTCCTTGCAAGGCTGTTAGCCCTTTAGCCGCCCTAGTAATAAGAAACCGCCCCACCAGCTTTGTCTTTGAATAAATGCCCGTCAAATTCACGGCTGAATTTGGCCAAAAAATCCTCATTCTTGAATGCGATATAGGCTCGAGAAGGTATGTTCTCCTTATTGTCTCTGTTAATTGGGGATCAACTACGGATGGAGACATATAACACAGGTAGGACGTACCGTTTCTTGAACTTCCCAGCATGATAGACTTTCCATATCGCAGTCGCTTCTGTTACCCAAGGTTGAACGGTCTGCCAAAAGATATCTTCAGGCAAGTTCGGAGGTAGACGCCGTACTATGGTCTTCAAGCGTTCAGTGCCTTGCTGTTGAGCAGCCTTCTCCTGCCGTTCTCGCTCTTTCTCTTTCTTGGACTTCGTCGCTGGTACAGGCTGGGTAGCCGCGGGTGCCATGTGTCTGAGTTCGTGGTCAATAGATGCGGATTTGAGGTATTGTTGCTGAGGGATACGAATTCTGACTCCTCTATGACCATGGTTGTGCCGTGGGTTGATCCGAAAAATGAAGCGGAGATTTAAATCTCCATCATCCTATAAAATGTCTAAATTTTCGAATTGGTACGACCATGTTCTGCTGCGCCCGCTCCACCGTATTGTATTCATGGTAAGTTTCGGTCTTTGTTTTTTGAAAGGGTTTTGTCACCTTCTTTATGATGAACACGAATTCACATATCAAGCTCAACAGTCTGAGAGAGCGATCTCCCTGCGGACTCAACTTCTGCAATACTGACCTTTATTTTCCTGCTCCTTACTTTTAAGGTCGAACTCGTTGCTGATTTCCCTTCCCTTTCAGATTCGTGCTGGACGACACAACATGGCATAGAATTTTCGTATTCGATTTGTATTAGTTATCGGCATTTGAACATGAATTTTTTCTTAATCCGAGTTCCTTTGGGCTGCTAACTGGACTATCTAAACACTATCTGTCAAATCAATCAGTCAAGAGGTCTGCACGGCACGTCGTCCTTACATCGAGCCCCAACGATGGCAGCTGGCAAAAAGGTCGCGTCTTGGCTGTTGGCCGGTGAAACTGCTGGAAAATGATAGCTCCAACTGCTCTGGGTCACTAAATACCGTCAGGGTATGAGTGTCAGGGAGACTCTCTGAGTCTTTATGAAGGTCCTGTTGAGCGCCTGCTGGTGCTTTAGCCTTCACGGTGAGCGACTGTGGCTGGAAGCTTGGATTGGTCAGTGAACTGCTTGAGGCTTGTGGGAAAGTGACCTGCACTGCCACGCCACGGCTCCGCTGGTGCGAAAGGCTGAGTGGCCAATATACGTCTCGCCATCTTCCACGCTCTTTTCAAGTCTATATTTCCTCCTTTATAAGAATTATGCCTCCCAAAGGTTCCAAACGGAAAGGTGGCAGGAAAGCCAAAACAGCACCCCTAGAAAAGCCAGCACCTGTCGACACTGAACAACAGGCCGCAGAACCGACCGTAGAGGACAATCAAATGAACGTCGATGAAGAAACAACCCAGCCAGAAGCTTCAATATCGACTTCGAAAGCGACAGAAGTTGTGTCTGCTGTAGCACATGCGATAACAGAGGCCGAAACCGTTGTTGAACACGCCGTTGAGCATGCCGTAGAGAAGGCTGTCGAGGTTGGGGAAGCTGCAAAGGAATTTGTCGAGGACATGACGATGAAAGGGGTAGAGGGTGAAAGTAGCAGTGAAACGCCTGGTAATCAGACATCGAGTAGGGAGGAAAGCATGCAGCAGGATGAATCCAGAGAGGCTAGTCAAAGTATCGAGGCTAAGGCGAAGCTAACTTTGGAGGAACGGAGAGCAAAGATGGAGGAGCTAAGAAAGAAGATGGTACGTTCGTTGTCTTGCTTTCGTTCTCCTGATACTCACACAATTGATTAGGCTGCAGGAACTAAAGCCAACAGACAGTCGCTGGCTGAGGAAAGTGCGAAAGCCAAGCTTAATGCTCGAGAATTAGCACGACTGGAACGCCAGCGAAAGCTGGCTGAAACTCTCCGTTTGAAAGCTGATGCGGAAGAAAGAGGAGAAGATGTCGAGCGGAAGAAGAATTGGGACTATACGATTGAGGAGAATGACGAATGGGAAAAGAAATTGGCGAGGAAGAAGAGAAGAGCAGATTTCGAATTCCATGGTTCGTATACCATGCCATTCATTGAACTTACGTGCTAACTGTTGTGAATTTAGATGATGCTCAGGCATCGAGGCGACGATACAAGAAAGACTTAGATCAAATTAAGCCGGATCTCGAGGCATACAACCGACAGAAAGCTCTTGCCACGGGAGTCGGCCCTTCGAATGCTCTCACTTCCTTCAGCTCCAGCGTGGCCTCGTCGTCATCAGCTGTACAGGCCGTATCGAGCGAAGAGCAAAGAATTGCATCCGAAAGTTTGTACCGCGATGCAAACACTTTACTTTACGGCGACAACAAGCCTTCAGAGGAAGCTATTGACAGAGTCGTTGGAAAAATCAACAAAGAGTATGTCTTCACAATGTCCTCTTTTCTTGCAAGAGCTATGATGCTAACTTGGGGCCCTCAGCATCGACAAGAAAGCGAAATTCCATCGCAAGCGTGTCAACGAAGACGAAGGCGACATTACGTACATCAACGAACACAATCGCGTCTTCAACAAAAAGGTGCGTTTTCGGTTCTTGAAGTTCCACCTTAACCTTTATTAACCACCACCTTCAGATTGCTCGTTACTACGACAAATATACGGCCGAGATCAGAGCAAGCTTCGAACGCGGAACCGCACTATGATTCTACGGGAACATGGGGAATTTCCTCCATTTATCTTTTCACGAGTCTTTGTTGTATGTATTATAGAATTGCACCACTAATCGTATAGATATTTGGTGATTAATGACCGACATCACAACTGGTGGAAGGGCTGTATCTTCTTTGGTGTCCCTTCTACTGCCTGTGTCTTGTTCAACCCAGTCCTCCTGGTCCTAAGGCTTCAGCGAAGCAAGCTGGAACCGTTGACGGACAACTTCAGGTTCCAACTTCCTACAAGATCCTAGACGCCGGGGTGGCCATGTATAACCTTGATTATTGGCCACGGCAGACGCGAATTACACGAGGTGTGGGCGACTAGAATTTGCGCCGTCGGGCGGTCACCGGTCTCTAAAGCTGGTCCAGGAAATACAAGGAGCCTCTTTTACTTCTTGGATCGTTCAACGACCCCTATTTCCATACCAGGACTACTCGCCGAATAGTACCGCGACCCCAGCTTCATCATCTGTGCAGTTATGGGAGGATGCCTGTTTACTGCAGGTACTATGGCACTCGCCTTTCCTCCCCGACAGGTCGCAGAGGACCGCTTCCCCCTAGGCCATCTGGACCACCTCTGGTCGGGACAAAATTGAAAGACCGTAACTCGAGCATTATATGTTTGAAGGGTAGGTTTAAGGGTAGGTTTAGGTATCGATGCAAAGATAAAGCAAGGAGGCGATCATTCAATATTAAGCTTCTTGCCAATGAGCTCGGCCACCTGGTCCACATCGCTGCTCGTCGTCCCATCCGCTTTCGTAGGAGGTTCAGGGTCAACTTCTACAATGCTGCCTGTTTCGTTCATCTTCATGGAGGAGAACAAGTTTCCCGTTTCGACCTTTTAGGATATGCCCGATCCCTTCAAGATGCTTGTTATCCACCAGTTCGTCGTTGACAGTTACTTTCAAAAATGTAAGGGCCGGCAGTTTGGTCTTTACGGCACGTAGAAGGGATTCGAAGTGCGACTCCGTAAAATCGTTGTGCTCCAGACGAATACTCTTCAGACTGGGATAAACACGTTCATTCAGAGCACCGACGAGTTCGTCACAGCCCTCATCACGGAAAGAGCAGCTGGGCAGATGCACATCCTGCAGGTCCTGCGGTGATCGGACGACATCTGCAATGAGTTTCTAGCCTCGGACAAGCCCTTCAACGGAATCGTTATCAACATTTCCAACGACAGCGTCCTCCAAGACCAGACGTTGGAGTTTGCTGCAACTGCGGAGAGCGGTAGCGATAGCAATAATCCCAGATTCGCGAAAGTCATTCCGGTTGGACTCAAGGCACTTTAGGCCAGGATGGGTAGAGATGACAGATGCCCAAGCATCAGCTGAGCCGTCTCCGAGAAGGTTGCGGCTAAGGACAAGGGTATGAAGCCTGGGAGGAACCCCAACTTTCTGACGGTCTTCGGCCGCTTTAGCGATAACAGTAGCCAGTGTACGTCCACCTTCCACATTCATACCAATGTTAGCAATTTTCAACACCTCCAACGGTGGGCCATTAGCCAACAGAGGTACGACCGAACAGAGGTACGACCGAACAGAGGTACGACCGAACAGAGGTACGACCGAACAGAGGTACGACCGAACTGACGGAACGCTGGCCAAATGCATTATCACTGATGTCCACCTCTACCAGTTCGGGGCATCCGGCCAACGCCTCGCAAATTGGTGTAAGAGCCCCGGGGATTTCGTCGATGCTTCTGGTCGTGAATATGTTGCTGAGATTGACAACCTTGGGCGTGCATATTAAGTACGAGATTAGTATGAAGAAGAAGAAATCTTACCTTCAGTCGGGGCATCTTCTTAATCATTTCTCCCAATTTTTTTCCAGCCTCGATGCCCAGGGTATTGCCGCTCATTGATGGCGCCCCAAGAAGGCAAGCGCTGAGATGACATCATCTCCCTGTTGCACCTCTTCCGTTAACCACCAACATCCGGACTTCCTTCCTCCGCATCATGCCCTCAGCTCTCGTCCTAATTGCCGATGGAACAGAAGAAATGGAGTTGTGCGTGGTCTCCTCTTTTGTACACATCCAACCCTGATTGAAACATCAATAATCAGCACAATCACATACGATACTCTCGTTCGAGCGGGTGTCCAGACTTCGTCTGCCTTCGTACCTGCGGGACCAAATTCCGGCTCCCAAAGTGTGAGCCCACCTGTAGCCAAAGGATCTCGCGGCATACGAATAATGCCAGACACATACTTGGAGGCATCTCAATTCGGCCCTGTAAGTCCTCACCGGCATCACCCTCGATTTAGGGTTGATCGCTTCGGTTGTTCTAATCCACGAATGGGTTTGGACTACAGGACAAATACGATCTGCTCGTCATACCTGGAGGGGCAACAGGAGCAGCTACAATGTCTGCCAACACCATCGTGCAGAACCTCGTCCGGGATTATCTAGCAAAAGGAAAGTACGTCGGGATGATCTGTGCCGGAAGTCTCGCTGCTCGTACCTCGAAACTTCCTAAGCAACCCTTAACGTCACATCCAAGCGTCAAAGGTGACCTTGACAAAGGTATAATAAGCCTATTAGCATTCCTCTACACGTACACGTAACGCATGAGACTGACATCACTCGAATCGATAGATTTCGAGTATTCCGAAGATCCAGTCGTCGTATCAGGTAATCTCGTAACAAGGTAAGCTCCATACTCAACAGTCCATATATCGTCGCGCTGCTAAACACATTCCATACAGTCGTGGCCCCGGAACAGCATTCCCCTTCGCACTGACTCTAGTCGAACTACTCTGCGGCAAAGAAAAACGTGAAGAAGTCCGTACACCTATGATATTCCCCGAAGGCACACCCTTTTGATTATAACCAGTACACTACTTGCCTGAATCAATTTATTGTACACTACACCGAGACAAGGAAGGGTACATCAAAGGTTGATATTAGAAAAGATCCTACTAAGAAAAAAAGGAGGAAAATAGAAACTACATTACAATCATGCTTGATCATCATACAACGCGACAAGGAGCTCCTTCTTGACGGCAACAAGGGCAGCAGGATTGGCCCGCGGTGACACCGTAACAGTCTCGTCGTCGGGGTTCTCACGTACAACCATTAATTGGCCCTTCAACTTACCGCCGGCGATCAAGACATCCTCACCATTAAGACTGGGGGACACTGGCATGATGTACCGCGCGACCACGCTGCGCTGCTCACCCGATTCGAACAGTACAGTCGCAGTCTGTTCGTAGCCCGCCGGAGCTTTGGTGCCAGCAGAGACTTTGCCTCGACGGCCTTCGTACTCTCCACCGAGATATTGAGTAGCCAGTGTGCCATTGAGCTTGATTTTGATACGGGCATGATGGGGCACGACGGCAGGATCGAATAGCCAGTCATCATCCAACACTAGAAACAAATATATTAATATCAACCCAACCAGAAAATAAACAAGATCCACGCACTGTCGGGGTTGTTATCTTTCAAGGCATACCCACCAGAAGCAGCAGGCGTAGCAGACGACGCTGTCGCGAACACCGCCGGTGTCTGAGCGGCCGCTGGTGTGGGAGCACCAAACGCAGGCGTCTGTCCGACGTTGAAGCCAGGAGTCGCAGCCGCTGCAGGTGTTGCCGCAGTCTATGAATAAAATCAGCCTCTTACCAATACGATTTAGCGGTCATCAAGACGTACCCAGTCACCCCAGCTGGACGCAGGTCGCGGTGAGGCATAACCATCAGAACCACTACCCCAAGAGTTACCAGCATCTCCCCATGATCGAGCGGGCGTAGCACCTCCCCATCCACTCCCAGAGGACGCGCCCGCATTTGCACCCGTAGCATACGGGTTCGGAGTGCGGGAGCCAACATTCCAGGCAGGCGTTCTTCCACCGTCAGCGTAAGGGTTAGGTGTTCGGGAAGATGCGTTCCAAGCAGGCGTTTTACCGCCATCGGCCATAGCATAGGGATTGGGCGTCCGTGAAGAAGCATTCCACGCTGGGGTGCGGCCATCACCAGCTGCATAAGGGTTCGGTGTTTTCGACGAGCCGCCGTATGGTGTCCTGCCACCGCTCGGAGCACCAGAACTGGCAGGCCAAGCGGGAGGCGCTCCCCAGTTACTGCCAGAAGGGCGGTCGAAATGGTTGAGGGGTACCAGCTTCTTATCCGGACTGCGATACGAAGAGGAATCGACGAAATTAGCTTAAACCATGAAGAATTAAGAAACAGACACTGACCCAATTTTTCTTAATTTTTCTTTATCAATGCTAATAACTTTGTTCCCAGTACGCAGCTCGACTCGGGCAATATTTTGGTTGACGTCTTTAATGGTGCCCGCATAACCTTTGTGAGGACCTTTGACCACCATTACAGTAAGTCCGATGGACCTATCCCTCCCGCTTCGTGGTATAACAACGGTTTCCGGCAGGCCTCGCGAAACCTCGGGGTTCATCTTGGTGGAATCGGGTAGAACTGCCTTCGTACTCTTGGCAGCGAGCGACACAAGGGATCGAGTGCGGGTGACGAAAACACCACCATGCTCTTGTATATCCCGATTATGAAGGAATGCGAAGAAAGATTGATGGGTGTGTAAAACACGGCCTTTACGTTGCTACAGACGACTTGCATTAGACGGGAGCATATTATTTTGTTGGAGAAGGAAGACTTGCCTCTCCGTCAATTTCCTTGACATTATCGTTAGCGCGCAATTCATGGCCTTCAGCATCAGCAGCAATTGCACGATTTGAATCTCGCCTCATTGAAATTTGATGGGGTTGAACGACTCGAACTTGTCCATTTTGATCTAACACACGGAAGGAATCGCGTTCCGTCTTGAAGATGACACCCACGGTTTGAGCACTAATTTTAGGCGTGAACTTTGATGATAATCTCCATTGAATAAACCACTTACTCGAGCTGCACAAGGTCGTGAAGTTCATAATTTCCAACCGTGTTGGTTCCAGAACCAACTTCCGCTGCTTCTCGCAAGTCTTTGGAGAACACCGAAACCTAGATGGTGCCATTAGATTATGATTCCATGAACAAAGGAATGGCATTACCTCTTGCATGGACAAATCCGACAAGAAAGTTACAACGTTATCCGTAACCGAAATGACCAAACCAGTTTCGTCGACATTCTGGCCCTGCATAACTTTGACGTGGTCACCAGGTTTGAACCTCTTCCGTACACTTCTGGCGGCGATTTCAATTTTCTGACCCTCGATATCGACGCCCATGACGGTTACAGTGACAATATCCCCGTTGATTTCCTCCACAATACCATGAACACCAGCCTGCTCTCCTTCGAACACTTCTACATGATCGCCAGGTTGGAGAACAGCAATGGCAGCCTTCTTCGACGCCTCTGCAATCACCGAAAGATCCACGACACTGTCGCCTTCTGCACCTTCCGCACGTCGCATGAATTGGGTGATTTCGTCAAGAGTGGGGTTAACATCCTCCGAAATCAAAGCATTCAGCTTGAAGTCCTTCTCAATAAAGCCATCCCGGTAGGTATCGTTTTGGAATATGTAGGTATTGCCACGCTTGTGCACGTTCTTTCTTCCCCAGACTTTGACGACCTCCTCATAGTTGAACAGTTTCTGGGGCGGTCGAGCAGTGCCGACGGTGGCTTGTTGTTTCTTCCGCTTTTTAGACGCATCAACAGCAGCAGTTTCGTCACGAGGACTGAGGTCAACACGAGGAATGAATCGTAGACCAATGTCTTCGCCGTTTTCAGTGATATCCATGACCTGCGCCAGATCTCCTTGGTATTTGCCCCGGCGGATACGCACCCATGTCCCGGGTTGGACCGTCGTATCTTGCCTCTTAATGGTCAAAAGGCTCGCCATTTCTTCAATGGGGACGAGGTGAATGCCTCGGCTGAGGTAAACACCGACGAGTCCATTGCAAGCCTGCTGCACGACCTTTGCGCTCCTAGCCTCGACATAGATCATACCAGCTAATGAGTCACGCTGGAAAGCCGACAGAATGCTCAATGGGCTGGCAGTATATTCCATATCGATAGATTTGCGCATGAGACTGAAGATAATGTCTCTTTCTCTGCCAGCCTGATTCCGCAGTAAGTAGTGAACCTATATGAGAACTAGTTACCCGCGTACCTTAACTCGAACCTGCCATAGACTCGCATCGTGTACGGAGGGCATCAGCAATCGCTGGGGGACTTCATTTAGATCACCGGTGTAGCGAGGCGTGGCCCGTCCACGATATCGGTCTTGGAACGCCTTTGCGATTTGCTCCGGACTTTTATCTTCTTGGTCAAACTGCCGCCTGTTGTCAAGCAAGGCGTGATGCCTCCTCGAGAGGTCATCATTGACTTCGTCGTCGTCAAACGTGTCAATGAAGGCTTTACGGTGCGTTAGACAACGAGCACATAAATTAGCGGAATAACAACGTCACCTTCTGCGCCGTCGTCTTCTTCCTCTTCCTCCTCCTCTTCGTCGCTGACCTCGGCTTCTACATCGAGGAAACGGTTGAAAGCGCTTCGCTTGTGTCGGTGCTGGACCTGATATTAGGACTTGCCGTCAATTGCGCTTCGGAGTCCTTACCTTTTGTCTCTTTTTCCCTTTGCGCCCAACTTCTTCCTCCTCTTCATCCTCGTCCCCTTCTTCCTCGTCTTCTTCATCCTCGTCATATTCCTCTTCCGGGAGTTGCTCTTCGTCTCCGTCATCTCCATGCAATGCTCTTTCCTTCGCTTTCACGGAAACATGGCCGAGAGCGCCGTCAGAGCTGGGCTGTTCGTGGACGGCGTCCGAGTCGAGCATTTCATCACCGTAGTCAGACATGGTAGTAGGAAGGAAGGAAGGGAAAGCAGCGTTCTGCAATTACTGAACGGAGGTCAGCGTTATATGTAAAGTCTACTAACCCTAACCTTAACCTGCCCTGCTACTTGGCTTCCAGGGCTTAGTCAGCTGATACATATGCGCGCCAATGAAACTCAGCTTGTTTTGCTTCCAGCGGCGATGAAAGGGCAACTGAGAATCATAGAGGTAGCTATGATACCTTAGGATATGTGCTAACCTTGTATCAAGGCTTTCTATGACGGTATCTTTCAGACATCCCCAGTATGACGACTCGGGAGGACAAGTCCGACTGGCGCTTATTAGCCATTAGGATTAACATGAAGTCTTCTTTCGTTCTTCATGATTGTGATTCGACTCTTCAGCCACAAGTGCCTGGTTTTGGCACCACTCGAGCCGGTTATTTCTCTCTGCTTCCCAAGCAAGCTAATCCTGGATTCTGATTTAACACGAGTGTCCACAAATGTCGACTCCTGAAATACTGCACGTTAAAGCCGCATTGGATTCTTCATTACCGGAAAGAAGCTAGCAATACGCCGAATTTTGCCCGCTTTGACCAGCAGCGGACTCAAGTAGCACTCCTCTTTGCTCATGCACGCTTCAACAAACGTTGGAATTGCTTGAAGCCCCATGGAGGAGTAGTGCCTTTGGGCACTCCTCTATCACATTCGGAGGGATCCATAGATTCCGCGTGTTGCGCATGCGCGGTCCTCATCATTCATGTCATCCTTCTGTCGGTGGGTATATATGCAGATTCTTATGCCGTAGGTAAGTTAGTGAGGTTTATCTTGTTCTCGAGTTGCCCTTCGGGCTCCTCCAATGGTTCTCATCACGATCCTCGCATTTAGTGCTCTCAGGCTATTTCCAAGTCTCGTCTTCTCAGCACCTTCCGTCTCCCAACTCGACTCCGACCTTACACTCCTCTTCCAAAATGATCTCAATTGTGCAGCCACTCTTCTTTACTTTCCTTCGTGTCTATAGTATTCACATCGCACAGGGCCAACCGCCTCCTCCCACACTGGTGCCATCCTCATTGACAAAGAGGTGTCCTACGGCGGAGCAGCACACGGTTGTCAAACGATCAACGAATCCCTCCTCTCTCCGTCCGGCAAATACTTCGAATCCGATATCAATCATATATTAAGCTACATCTCTCAACAGAACCAAGGCCGTCGACGCAACTTTTGGATAGCCAAGCCGTCGACATCTTCGCCGCGCTGCAGGGCATTATCACTCAGTGGTGGAAGTCATGAAGTCCAACTTCAGACTATCCCATGTGAAAGCAGACTTCCGGTTTTTTGTTCGCAGAGTGCACCGTATCGACGAAACAACGATACCGACCCTGACCCGAAATACCATGTTAACGTCGCTTCGAAAGGCCTCGTATTCACTGGGTAAGTCTCAGTGTTTACCTCAGGTCTTAGGCACCATGATCCGAACCTTCTACTCCCTTCTAATGATCGCAGCACTCGAGACAAACTTTCGTTTCGATTCTTAGGAATTCCATACGCAGATCCGTTCGAACGATTCTCCTATTCCAAAGTATTCACTGGGTCTGGGCATATCTCAGCATTGAAGTACGGTTCTGCCTGTGTACAACCTTCTGGGGGTTCTGAAGACTGCTTGTTCCTGAATATCTACACGCCTTATCTCCCGAAAGATGGACAAAAATCGAACAATCTCCGCCCTGTCATGTTCTTCATACACGGCGGAGGACTCACAGATGGGGATGCAAGCAACAGCATTTACGACGGAGGTAATTTGGCGAGTCGTGGAGATGTGGTCTTTGTCGGTATCCATTACCGGTGAGTAGTTACTGCATAATTTTGAATTTTGCCTCCTATGCCTTCAACTGAACCTCGTCAATTCCCCCAGGCTCGGAAATCTAGGATTCTTAGCTTTGAACGATGGTGTCACGAATGGAAACTTTGGTATCGCAGACCAGATTACCGCACTCGAATGGGTCCACAAACATATCTCAACATTTGGAGGAGACCCAAACAGAGTCACGATCCTCGGTCATTCCGCTGGTGGAGGTTCAGTGAGAGCTTTGCTAGCAGCGAAACCTGCATTCGGGCTCTTCCACGCAGGCATCGCCCAGAGCAGCTTAGGAGGCTTCGGATACGCAGCGACGTATGCTCGATATTCCACCATCCAAGAGGAACACGAATCCTTTGCCCGACCGTTGATTGAAACTGTTGGGTGTGCGAATTCGACTACAGTCCTTGAATGCCTTCGGAAGGTTGCTGCGAGTACTTTTGTGACAGCACCAAATCCCGCTCGGTAAGTTCTCAAGAGGATCTATTGGAAGTAGGCATTAGGACTGGCAGCTGACGAGAATTTTGAAAGGTATATTGTGGTAGATGGCAAGTTTATCACGACGAATGAGCTGAAGTTCGATGGTTCTGGGCCTGCAGCGGATGCCCACGTTATTTTTGGTTGGACCAGGGATGACGGGTCCGACTTCGTTGGTCCATGGCCAACAGAAAATTCCACCGCACTCGACACGGTGGTTTCAGCCGGGTATGTATACCTTAAGAGTTCACGGTCATTTCATTAGCCAACTTCGCTTTATCGCAGCTTGGACAAGGAAATAGCCCAAAAGGCTCTCAACTCCGGCTTGTTCCCTCTTCCCACAGGTCCTAACAGCACTTGGAATCAATTCAACCTGACAACTCGTATTAGCACGGATGGGCAATTCTTGTAAGTCAGCAGCTCAATTTTGTTTGAAGTGGAACAATGCTTATGTTCTGGGATAGGTGCATCGACCAAGCGACCCTGATATCCGCTGCCAAACATCAAACTTTCCGGTCGGTTTATGGGTACCAATTTGACCGTACCTATCAAGGGTGGGAGCCTATCCGTGGAACTTGCAACCCTCCTCCTACCGAACAGTATCCTAATGGAGACCCCAGTTTACCATACTTCCGGTCAGTGGTGCGATCATTTGTTTCGCGGGCCCTTTCTCAATGTCTTTTTCGCATATCAGATGCCACGACGGGGAACTACGATACGTCTTAGGGACCTTTGGTCAAGACTCTCTACCGTTCCGTGACGGAGACGACGTCATTATGGCCCAACTTAGCATGGACATCTGGACGTCCTTTGCTCGGACATTTAATCCTAATCCCTCAGCTGAATACCTGAATGCGAGAGGGTATACCAATACTACGCTGGTTCTGCAGAGGAAAGGGAAGTGGAACCCGGTTACTCCGTCAAACACACGTCCATTGAAATTGATGGATATTCCATTTGCACATTCGCCTTGGTTAGAGGAGGAGCAATGCAGGGTGCTTGGGTATCCGCTAGATATATACAACTAATTAGTGCCAGTAAAATAATAAAACTGAGCACCAAGCTTGGGTCGTTTGATTCCATCTGTAACGCCCCATTTGTGGATCATTTCACACAGTTAGGGGCCGAAACAAGGCTCTTCCGTCCGACGCGTTCTTGAGCACTATCCACTACCACCGGATAACCGAAAAATGGCCAAGACACCTCTACCACTGCAAGCACAACGACTACGTGTCATCATTGTTTCTCTTCCCATTCTCGTTGCCAGCTCAGGTGAAGCTATTTCAAGAACGAGCTCAAAATTTTACTAATCGAACTCTCTGCCAGTGGTTTTCTACAAACGAGAATTCCTAGGAGAACCACGGAGAACCTTGCCACGAAACCTGGAAAGCAACAACGATAAAGCGAATTCCACTCTTCTCAATCCCGCGCCATCCGAGAAAACGAATGTCTAAAGTTGATTTGAAGCCTATCTCTACTCCAAATTCATTCCATCGCAGTGGCCGATTCGATTCTTCATCCAGTGGATAATAACAGCGGCTTGTTCATCTAAAGTATCGAAAAAGGGACCTGGGAGATCATTGAAAGCGTGCTGGATGAATTCGAAGCTGAGCGTTTATTTGCTGGGAGGTGCCTCAGATTGAGGGATGACACGGTAGCCGGAGAGTCGGGTAGGGTTGAAGGAGCGGTCGCAGTCAGCGTATGCGATGCCGCCACCGAAACCTGTCGTCAATGCGATAGGCCACGTTCGTCCTGGAATGCTGTATCACGAGATGTTCATAGAGATAACGAGGGCCCAATTACGCACTTCGGAAAAGAATGACGGAGGCAACAACGCCTGCGCCAAAACCAATGCCACTATAAAATGCTTAGTTCAACCCACACTTTCTAAGCAACAACCGAGTTCGTACGTTTTGAGGATGAAGTCGGCCACTTGCGGTCCGTCAGTCAGTCGTGAGGCAGTCGTCTGGGTGTCGAGAATACTCACAGCACTGGTCGTACTGCAAAGTCGTGAGCGATAATTCAGCGTAGGTCTCTCGGGCCACGTACCTTCCTGCCAATGATATCCTCGCTGGACGTGGACTTAGCCGTCGTCGACATTTTGTAGAGATGCAAAGTGTTGAGCTCGACGTCGGAAACAACCGTGCTCGTTTGCCGCACGGTGTTTGCCTGAGCCGAGCTTGGCAAACATGGAGAACACGAGACGTCATCTACACGTGCCTCACTATATCTTCCCACGATCTTTTGCTTGACATCGAAGTTGATGCCAAACATCCTGTTTGGGTGAGTCCCCTGTCCGAGTGTCCCGCTACAGCAACTGCGTAATTGGCGACGATACTGCGCAGCGAGGAGTCGATATTCTCCCAGGAGCCCTTGGTATCGACGTTCCCAACATATTCTAAATCTACATTGGGCCACGATGGCGCACCAATCTCCCATGATCTCTATTCCCAAGAAGGTCACCGATGAGGTCGACTGGACGACTCCCATTCGGAATCTAATTGCACAGTCCTATGGCGAGAATCCCGAGACCTATGCACAAGAATATGCTGCGCTTCAAAGATGCAGGCAGGATGCAGTACGCGGAGCTGGAAGCGATACCACAGGTACAAGGTCCAACAGTTCTTAAATGCTGAAAGGCATCTAAATCAGCACATTCAGCTCGGGATCTACTCTACAAGTACTTTGGCCAGCTCGAGCTTCTAGAACTGCGATTCTCAGAGATCAGGGTCAACTTTCCGTGGCGGGATGCGTTCACGAGCAAGCTGATCACCCAGACATCCATCGCCTACGAAAAGGCGTCCATACTCTTCCAGATCGCCGCGACCCATTCCGCTATCGCTGCCTCACAGAGCAGATCAGATCCTGAAGGCCTCAAGCGCGCGTTCTACTACTTCAGAAGCTGCGCTGGAATGCTCAGCTACGTTAACGAGAACTTCTTGCATGCGCCATCGACCGATCTCAGTAGAGACGTCGTCAAGTTCCTCATAAACGTCATCCTTGCTCAAGCTACCGAAGTCTTCTTCGAGAAATGCACAGACGAGAAGAAAGGGAACCAGCTCATGTCGAAGATTGCTTCCCAAACAGCCTCTATGTATACTTCTCTCGGAGAAGAAGTGAAGGAATTCATGGGAAAGGGCATCTTTGACCGTAATTGGGTCACGCTAATTCAGGTACGCGTGCCCCCTATCCCTTACGGGCAAAGTAACGAACTAAGAATACTACAGCTCAAGTCCAAATACTTCAGCTCGCTTGCACAGTACTACCGTGGACTTGCAGATGTCGCCGCTGGAAAGCATGGAGAAGCCCTGGTCCGATTCACGCAAGCCGAATCCCTGGCAAAGGAGGCCAACCGCTCAGCAACAGTCTTCTCCGCTGCATTTAGCTCAACCATGTCCCCAACTTTACCATCTGACGCGGGCACGACAATCCTGGAACGCACCAAGGCGCATATGGTCATTTGCTCGGAAAAGAAGGGAGAAACCCAACGAGAAAATGACCTCATCTACAACGCCGTCCTCCCTGCTCCCGAAGCTCTCCCAGCAATCGATAAGCTTGTGGTAGCCTCTCCCATTCCAATCCACGAAGTTTATGGTACACCTGAGGTTCAGAAGACCATCGGGCAGGATATCTTCATAAAGTTGATCCCGCTCAGTGTTCATGAAAGCGCCAGTGTCTACTCCGAAGAGAAGGCAAAGCTTGTTCGTGGAGAAGTCGAAAAAGCGGATGGAGCAGAGGGAGAAGCTCGTAGCGCTTTGGATGGACTCGGAATCAAGCAAGGTCTTTCCAGATTCAAAGCGATGGCTGAAGGAGAAGTTGGTGGCGATGATGAAATACCCACCGAAGTGCGCCGGTGGAAGGACGATATTTCTGTCATCGAAGACCGTGAGGGCGTAGAGGGCCTCATGCAAGAACTTAACAAACTCAAAGTTAATGTTAATCAAGAACTGGATAGCGTTTCTCGCGACTTGGATATCGAGTCGAGGGACTGCGAGGTCTTGCGCGTCAAATATGACCATCTGTGGACGCAGGGTCCGAGCGCTGGTTTGACCAAGAACATCCGTCAAGATCTGAAGTCCCATTTCAAGGCACTGGAAGCTGCTGCAGCTTCCGATAACCAAGTTGTTACTTTGTGGGACTCTATCAGGAACGATATTGCCTTGCTTCGGAGTCCCCAGTTAGAGCAAGTCTTCAGGGACAAGGGGGGTGACAATCCTGCGAACTTGCTGGACCTCGACGTCGGGAATGAGGCAAACGAGGAGCAGGAACGAGCGAAGATTCGGGGATATGTTGACGAGATCGAAGATAGGATGAAGAGAATTAACTTGATCTCTCGGGAACGCAATGAAGTCTTGAAGGACCTTAAAGACAAGGTGCGTACTGTGATCGCACTTTTTGCAGCTCTTTACAACTGATGTCCATTTGCGACAGGTTCAAGCGGATGATGTTTCCCATATCCTGCTTTTGAATAAGCGGAACACAGGCGTAGAGCCTGCCTTGTTCGCTGCTGAACTCGAGAAATTCAGACCTTATCAACAACGACTTGCTGCTACCGTCCACCACCAGGACGTGGCGATCCAGGAGTTGACCGCTCTTTGGAAAGGTTTGAAGGATTTAGCGGGTCGTGGACCGGGAGTTCGCAAGTGGGAGGAACGGGAAAAACGGAAGAAAGATACTGTACGCAGGTTCCAAAGAGCAAGAGACATTTACATGGAAGTCCGCGATGGTGTTGCGTACGTTGCTGCATCTCCCTTGTAAGTGATGAAAGCCTGACGTCGTTTATATAGCAAAGGACTACAGTTCTATGGTGAGCTCACTGACTTGACGAAAAAACTAAGAGACAACGCGCGTGCGTTCTTGAACGAAAGGAAGGCAGAGCGGGAAGGATTGATTTCCAAGTTGGAGCTGGAGAAGAAACTTTCAGCTTCGCAAGCCTCTCCGCCACCTCCTCCAGCCAAGCCTCCAGCACCTCCCCGTCCTCAGGGTAGCTTGGACTCCACACTAGCAGCACTCAGCATATCATCTCCTCCGACGCAGCCACCCCCTCCTCAGCAACAGTGGCAGACACCAGGCCCGCCCATTGGGTACGGTAGTCAGACGCAACCAATACATTCTCCCCCGCCTCCCCCTCCTCCACAGCACCACTCGCCGTCACCATGGAATTCACAGTACCGAGATGCTGCACCGACGCCTCAAGGACAATATGCCCCTTCTGCACCTCCTTCTCAGCCTCAGCAAAGTTCATTCCTGCCGCCTCCACCACCTCGACCTATAACTCAGTCCTCCATGACGCCTTCAGCGCCGCCCAGCGACCCTTACGCCAGCCTGGCCATGTTCGGGTCATCATTCTCGAGTAGTTCCCAACCTCCATCGCAACCACAGTATTCTCAGTCTCCACCGCCTCCACCTCCATCGCATCTTCATTATCAACAAGGTCAGGTGCAGTCTCCTGCGCCTCCACCCCCTCCTTCTCAACCGCAGTACCAATATGGAGGAGCTTTCCCTCCGCCGCCTCCACCCACTCAGCAAGGATCTTACCCTGGTGCTGGTTATCAGCAGCAGCAAACATACGGGTACGGAGCTGGGAATCAGGCTCCCCAGCAACCTCCGCAACAGCAGCAGTACCAGACGTATAACCAGTACGGTGGGTATCAGCAATAGGAATATCGATAGTGGTGCAGTGAGCCTTCCAGGTGATTGCTTCCTCGAATATGGATTGTACAGTCCTTGTAGTATGTCCAGTTTGAAGCTTGAGAATGAATGAAGTGCACCCATGTACTGTTTCCCTCGGTGTAGAGACGCACTGTACTGCATGGATTCCGATCGAACGGGTATGAAACAGCTCTAAGGAAAGCTATGAAGAAGAAGTGGTGGCGCTTCCTTCGCCGTCGCTCTTCTTGCTGTCCGAAGGTTTGGGTAAATTAGCGAGTAACGAGTTGCCCCATTTCGTCACCTCCTGGCCCCATCCTCTAAACCCAGCGGCGAGATACGCAACCTCTTGGTTCCATTTGGACTTGAGGGTCGTGGTGAAGTCGTTGTGTTGGATCCTTGATGCGGCTGGCGGGGGTGCTTGGATGAAAGCGGGTGTTTCGGAGAGGCGGAGGCTCAGGCGATGTAGACTGTTCGTTCCCTGATTTAGAACGCGGAATATCCAGATAAATCATCAATTAGGAGATGCATACTCTCTCTGGTGTTGTTCAGTCCTGGATACGCCACCATTCAGTCAACGACAGCTCGGAGATACAGAGGACGGCGTACCTCTTCGTGATCAAGTTGGAAAAGCCGTAGTACACCTGGCCTCGTTCCTCTGTTAGAGCTCTCGTGGAATTACATGGGCACAGCTCACCCCTCCTGCCACCAGGGCACCGGAAATTGGGCCTATAAAGAGGGACATTGGGACCCCTGCTAGGCTCAGATTGTGTATGGTGAGGTTGATTGTCAGCTCAAGAGCCAGTTGCAGCAGCGAGCGCTTCCGCTCCTATCGAGGGCGGGAATTTGGAAATGATGGCGGCCGGCAGGGTATCGGCAACTGCGATGATATAGGAGCGAAGGCAATCGCCATCACCCTCGATTAAATATAAAACTCTGGGTGAGGGGTCCTATGTATCGAAGTAGATATAATAACGGTACAGTATTTTTGAATCTCATTAATCCGTGGCAGAAGTAAAAGAGCTGGATGACGCCAGATGGTCTTGAATACATTCCGCAATTTCTTAATTTCTTCTTTCCCGAGCCCAATCCCAAGCTGTATACCCAACGTTGTCTTGTACATGAATTTCAATTCCGGGGAACTGGGGTAATTATTGTACGACCTTCAGGTATCCATGGGCAGATGCGAAGATTAATCCAGTGAAGACCTCTCTAGCCTTTGCATTGACCTCTACCCCGGGATGACCAAGGAGGAGTTGTAAAACGCCATCATGACCCCGTTGAGAAGCGATCATCAGCACAGTCCCCCCATCGCTCATGGTGGTTGTATTGACTTCAATCCTTGAGTGATCAAGGGGGAGCTTCGCGACACCATCACGGCCTGAGTCCGATCCGTACATCAACGCAGACCATCCCTTGCTGGTCGTTGTATTTACTTCGACCTCGGGATGACCAAGGACAAGCTTCATCACATCATTATGGCCATGTCCAGACACAATCATCAACGCAGTTAATCCGTCGAAGGAGGCTGCGTCCGCCACAACCGCTGGATGGCTAAGGAAGAGATTCACCACGCTGTCGTGGCCCAGCTTGGAAGCATCAACGCAGTCCAACCCTCGAATGTCCAAGGAGAGGTTTCACCACACCGTCAAGGCCATTTTGAGATGCGAATATTAACGCAGTCCATCCGTTGCTGAAGCCTACATTAACATCAACCTCCGGATGGCAAAGGAGGAGCTTCACCACATCATCATGGCCCTGTTCAGACGCATACATCAGCGCAATCCAACCCTTCCTGGTGGTTGTGTTGACTTCAACCTCTGAATAGCCAAGGAGGTGCCCCACCACACTAACATGGCCCCGTTCTGAAGCAAACGTCAATGCGGTTCACCACAGACTGGTAGTTGCGTTTGCATCAACCTCTGGATGATGAAGGAGTGTTAAGACACTATCATGGCCTTGTCCAGATGCGACTGCCAATGCTGTCTTTCCCTGGCTGTTGCCCGCATTAAGGTGAACAAGACCAGCTGAACCAAATGTGAGAAACGCGATTAGATTCAAGACAGGACTGGACAGACTCACGTTCGTGGGTCCCATATATATGAACGTGGTTTTCAATTTCACCCCTCCCTACTACATCAATGTTTCAACCACTGATGTGGACATTCTTCGCGCTTGCAAAAGCGGATGTACCGGTAAGCGATAAGACAGACCCCATCCTTGCGAGACCGCGACGGTCAGGACAGTCCCTGTCCCGAGGGACGAATGTACAAAGGGACGGCATTCGCAAGATCGGATAGGGTGAGAAAGAGGACTCGGTAGGAAGCGAACGATATATATACCTGGATGGAAGGCACCGTGTGGGAAGCAATGTTCCGGCAACATTGTCAAAACAGCAGTGTACCAAAAGCAGGCACCCACTCACTGCACGCATCAAGGCGATACCGTTCATGATCATCGGATGCTTATCATGGTTCTCCAGCTAACTGACCAGGATCAAAGGTCTTCAAGATTCGGGAGTGGTATGAGCTTTCAAGGATTCCCTGCGTTGTAGTGGGAAGGAGAGTGAGTTTCGTTTCGACCATGCAGCGTCGACGTCAGGGCTTCGAGGCTTCAACGACAGCCTTCGAAGCAGATGTCTGGGTCTATCTTCTGCGTCTGGGCGCATTTCGTAATGTCCGGCGGAGTGCATTCAAACAGGCCTTCACTAACCGATGCCAACCGTCGCGTTCTATATCAGAGGCGCGTTCAGATTCTGCGATAATTGAAGCTTCCGGTCTGCCTTGGCCTTGGGGAGTTTACAGGACCGGCGCGAAGAAAATGGCGATGGGGAGCAAAGCTTGAAAAGAAAGTCGTACAAAAATCGAGAACCACAAGTAGACGTTCTAAACAGCTTCTACATTGTCACCAGATATAATCACTGAATAGACAGATGAACATATTACTAGGGAGTTCAGCCCTGGAAGGCAATTCCAGTCTTCGATGCCTCGGCCAGTCCACCGCCAGCGAACCCAGTCCCTGGAATGGTTATTATGAGCTCAGGTAAATAATCAAAATTGGCCAAAAAAGAACATGCCTTCGCGCTTCAGCTCGATTATTTCCTTGTCTTTCAAAGCAGCATCACACACTATGCATTGCTTCGAAGGGCGCACAAGGGTGTCCGTGCACGTTTTGCAGGTGACATGGCCGCATGGTTTCGATACTACACGAGTTTAATGAATTGTAAGCATGATTCCTTCTGCAGGGCGAAAACGGCAACGCAGGGGGAGACTACTTACAGAATAGCAATGTGTTATTCGAGAGTTTCTTCTTACATGAAGGGCACATGGGGTCCGCTTCCTCAGCTTTTGCTGTTTTCGAGTCAGACGGGGTAGTATCGGGCGATTTTGAAGACCCTGCCGATGCGGCCCATAACGTGAAATTCACGGGGACAAGGTTTTTGAGGCTTTTTTGGAGAGTCAGAATGCATTCAACGCAGCAAGGGACGGGATCATACATCAACGGGTGCGCAGGGTCCCCTGCTCTGCACGTTGTCTGTACTTTCACATCCTCGAGGCCTTGAGGAGGACCAGACGATGTATATGTGGGTGTCAATGAAGGCAGCCAGAAGTCAGGCAGTTTGTGTTTGAGCGCAGCAGCTTGTTCCTTCTCTATCTGAGACATGGCAGCGTCTTCAGCCTCCTTTGTAAGGGTTTCCACCGCGGAGGCATCAAATTCAAACTTGCGCTTTAGCCCTCTCGCTGAAAGTTTACAACAACCGCGTGAGTCTAACATTCCGTTGGTAAGGATTATGAAACCCCACGCTGCTCGCCCTCTCCGTTTCCCTTTGTCCCAATGGACGAAGGACCTGCCGCCAGTCCCAGCTGACCTTTCTCGAATTCCAACAACACGCGTTCCCGAGCTGCTTGTCTCGCCTGCGCCTTCTCCTCCTCAGCTTCCTTCTTGAGTGCCTCTAGCCGTTCCTTTTGCTTTTTAATATCCTTTTTCTGCGTTACTGAGCGATTTAATTTATTCATTTATCTCTTGAACACGGTTTGAAACGAAGCCAACTCACACAAATCGGTGTAGACGCATTCCTTGCAAAACAGGTGCCCGTGGTTGCATGCTACGGGATCTCGAGCACGATTCAAGCACAGCGAACACGCGTCAAAGCGGCGCATGGATTCATTTCCTAAACGTTGCTACATGAAGACTCCTTAGCACCATCCGACTGCCAGTGCGCAAGAGGCCCGACACTGAAATGATATCCACCTTCTTGGTCCCATAATCCAGTTTCTTATATTCAGCATAACTGAATATCGACGATGCGGTATTATTCTTGCTGTGCTTTGTCATTTCCGGAGCTTGGTGGTCGGGTAAATCGTTGTCTTTCGGTGAATACGAGAGAGCAGAAGGAAGCAGCGATCAGCGAGGTTCTCCCACGTCAATAATGAGGAAAATACGGGATAAATCTCAGAAAATATTCTTCGTCTACAACCACCACCTCTTCAGCAGCGATTGCGATACTCTTCGCTTCCCTATACCTAATCTGTATCCATTGAAGATTCATAAATACCCATGCCCTTCACGACACAACCGACACAGCGGGAAGCCGGCCAAAAATACCAGTTTCTCCCATGGTTCTTCCTTTTGTCATGCCGAACCGCCATCATGGGACCAGAATTTTCATAACGAGGCAGCTTATTCGTCCAGAAGCCGTTCTATTTGCTGCCTCTAGGACTTCTCCAAGCTCTATTTATGAATGAATAAGTCGTGCTCGCAGTCTAGAAGATTCATCATTAATTTTGATGACATGACGTTTGGGAGCCGTCTGTATAAAAGATGGTGCTTCCGACGGACGATCCTCTTTCCCCGAATGCTGCCCCCAGTTGAACTCACAGGCTGTCGAAATCCGCTCCAGTGACGACGTGTTCTACCAAAGCCGGTTATAAAACTGTCAATAACTTGGAAGACCTCATCTCTCCCCTATCTTCCGCCCCGGAGCCCACCTGAGCCACCCCGGGCCACATCCCTCAAAGGAAGAATGCATTTCGCCCTGCACCTTTACATCCTCGCCCTGTTCGCGTTCATGGTTTTGGCCTCGCCAATACCCAAAGAACATATGGCTGCTCGCGGCCAACACAAACACGCTCGTTCTATCACAAACAACAGAGGCTCCGCCTCGTCCCTCGGGATTCGGCCATTGACATCGGAAGAAATGGACTGGTGGGCACAGGCATTCGCAAACCTTGCAGGCGGCGCACGTATACCCAACGAGAACAGTCGACCACGACGTCGGCGACGTGCACTTCATCCATGATGACATAGCCGTGGTATTACATATGTTTGCCGCGTTCCTCGATGACATATTTTATTCCCAATAGGTGAGTGTAACGCCGAGCACTTCAATCTTGATTCGTGTTGCTGAATTTTCGCTCCTATGCAGACGAGATATGCTCATATTATACCCCTCATTATGCTTGATGAAAAACGTATGCATATGCGTAGATACTCACCGACAAGGACTTAACTTATGAAAGTAGTAATCCACTGCTTTAACTTGATATGCCTTTGTATTTCCCTCTGGAATAATTTAATCGTTAGGGTCATGCACTACAACATCAAGTACAGCTCTAAAGGTCATGATTAATGAAAAATTCTTTACAACAGAGACTAAATTGGTGACCCACCTCAGATTCATCGAGAACCCAGATTCGATGTCCGTGAGAGTAAGGGTATCAATCGAATGCACACCAGGCGACACCGCTAGAAAATCCATCCGTACAGATTGACAAGCAGACGGTCTTAATGGACTAGAAGCAGAGGCTATTAGCGTCCCATCAATAATTTTCCAGTAAAGCAACCATACCCAATCCTAACTCGCTTGTCCATCGGTAACACGCCAGGGTAGCCCAATTTCCTGGCCACCTCCCCTCCACCACCATACACACCCGACTGCGCACCACCTCTCCTCCTTCTCCTTCTCTCAGGACAAGTAACCTCAAACCTCCTCGTCCACGTACTCTGGTTAAACACGAAAATATCCAGAGTAAACGTATCCAGCGGATATATCTTATCCGGCCCGAGCACCACCTCATTGCTCCTCAAAACCATACCACCTTCGTCCATCATCGGTAATAGCCCAACCGAAACCACGATGTTCTCTCCACTGGTACCCGAGTTGGCAAGCTTTGTCAACATCCTCTGTTCTCCGAACGCAGCTGCAACATGAGGGATGGGCGAAGATGTATACCCAGCTGCAACTATCAAGGATTGCTGCCGGTCTCTCCGTATCTCAACACTCGGGCCAACGTTGTTCTGGGACTGAGAGGCAATAGGACCTTGCGACTTTGGACTTGGAGGCAAGGTCGACTTTTGCGGGAAGGCAGGGTAGGCGGGAGTGGGAGGGATATCAAACGACGGTCCAGCACCCGCTAGACTCTGCTCATCATACTCGGGCGAAAATGGTTGTCCAGCGAGCGGCGAGGAGGGAGGCGGCTGTTGAATCACAGGCGCACTATAAGTCGTCGGAGACCGAAGGTAATGCATAGCACCCATCATCGAAGAAGGCGGAGTATAAGACGACGCTCTCCCCGTATTCAACGGGGAAAGGCCCTGATCCCGCAGATGGGGTGGAAGAGCTGTGGCGGACAAACGAGAAGGGATGAGCTGAAGTTGGTTGCGATTCAGTTTGGCTTGGAAGTATCCGCCAGGTGTAAGCGGGAACTTGCGCTGTCCGGGGAATGCCGACGATTGAGGTGTGTTATCTGCGGAGAATTGGTAGAGAGCACCGGATGCAGGGGCACCAGAGACTGGCGTGCCCGTCCTTCCAGAGCCGATCGCAAAACTGGGGAAGGGGGAAGCAGGCTCAGGCAATGTGTTGGGAAACCCGCCGAGGGGATCGGATGGATCGAAAGGATCGAGGACAGGCGCGGGGTTGGAATCAAGATCAAGGACAGTGCTCCAGACTGAAGAAAATACTCTCGTCGGATATGTAACAGAGTCAGGCTCTGTTAGATGCGCTCGAGCAGAAGGAGTCAAGGGTAGATATGGCCGGCCATTCACGGTGATCGACACACCACGTCGCAGCTCAGATTTGGGTTTGGAATCCTGCTTCGCGAAAGAAAACCCATCCAGCTCATCGGGCGACCGAAGGAAGGTAACAGCATATAGAAGATTAACCTGGGCCAGCGGTCCTAGCTTGAGCGGGAAAGTGGAATTAGCAGCTTGCGCCGTCAATCCCTTTTCACCCCACCCAATTAACGTCGTTTTCGCACCGTCCCCTGCAATCTTGATGCTGATATTGTCGACAAGGAAGCCAATCCCGCTGCGCGAGTCGTGCTGCTCCCCAAGGTTCTTGATTTCAATGCAAAGGACTACAGTCCGCTCGGCGCTGCCAGCTTCCCTCCTTTCACGCTCCTTCTCCGCTTCATCGACATCCGGAACTGATTCCTCCGTCTGGGGAAGCAAGACGTAGGGAACAAACACTGTCCGCATCCGTAATTCGAAAGATGACACAGTTGGCAGAGTTTTTCGATGCGACTTTCGAAGGGTAGGATGGGCCTTTCGTACAGCGGTCATTGGGGAGGGCGAAGGGACGAATGGCGTGTTGGCAATCATGGGTGGTAGTGAGAAGAGCTTCTGGCGAGATACGACGCCAAGGCGTAAAGTGGGTACGTTAATTTGTTCGGGGCCCATCTCGGCAAAGGAGGGACCTGCTAGTAAACCCTCCAAGAGATTGACTTCTTCGAATCCGTCAAGCAGAACTTCATGTTCTTGGTCCTTGACTCCCGGCGATACCTCTACAGGTGATTCAGGAGCTTTCACGCCCAAGGTCGCAAGGAATCGCGTCAAAGGGTGTCGATCCGAAGTAGCGATGGGCTTTTCTCGTAGTGTGGTCGACACTGTCAAGGAAAGCAGTGGATTTGGGAATGTGATCGCCTTGACGAACGCTGGTGAAAGATTAACGCGTTTCTCAAAACGATACAAGAGATCCCTTACACACTGTTAACACCATACGATAGACTGCAACCCAGACCTTCTCATTCTCTGACCACAGCAGATGAAACGCCTCCTTCGAATCCTCAACAGCGTTGTTTCCCCAGATGATGGCAGCTAAGAAGGGACCTTCGGCTCCGGCATACTGACGATCCTGCTCTCCCGTAGATGGTACTGGATTCGGTGTGGCTGGTGGGAAGATCGGTGGATGACGACCGCTAAGTTGGGAGGACTTTGCGAGCGATGGGACACCTACGCGAGGAGGCGCCGACAAGAGTGATGTTCGAGGTGTATCAGCCAATGGGGGACCTCCATGGGGTAACGGAGCAAGGTAGTTCGCTTCTAACGATATTTGGAGGTAGTTCAAGAACTCCAATAGTATTAACGGTGGGCTCTTAGGGTCCGCTGGTATATCTGGAGTCGGATGCTGGATTCGCAGCAATAGCAAGGACAATAGCTGCTCATCTACCAGGTTCATAAACACTATGTCGGATAGAATTCCTCTGTACGCACCAAAAAATACCTGTTTCCGCTCGACCTTTCCGATCCTGACGCGCCCTAACCACTCGTCCACCGAAGACTTTGGCGGAAACTCGAGAGAGGTGTCTGGGACAGCAACATTGAGGTCTGCGGTTGCAAAGATTTCCTCCAGGGACATTAGAATTTGAATCACAGCCTATGTAGGGATCGGCCCAGCACCCTCTGTTGTCGATATAAGATTGGAGATATTGGAGGATAAAGTTGAGGAGTACTGCGCCAGTGCCGTTCCCTGCATCAATCAGTATGTGAGTAACTCAACCCTTTTCGGGGTATACAGGTCACGTGCAGATTCTGATTTCCAGTTCGGTACCAGGAGACGAGCCCAGTGGCTGCTTCTCTTTCATTGGAAATTATAGAATGCGCCTTACAGCGAGCTCTTTGCCTTCTATCTTTTACCTACTACGCTCCTTAGCTGAAATTTGACCAGACACCTGACTGGTTGTTCCATTGACAGTGTGGGATTTGACTTTTATGGCCAAGTTCTCTTGTTCTCAGGTGTTGCCGCTTAACTTCCTTGATTTTATAGGAATATTTTAGTACCCTTTGCTGAGCGGACAAGTTGGGCCCTTGAGATTTCGTCCGCCAATTTCGAACTTTTCCATCAACTCTTCGACATTATAAGTAGGAGGAATAGTTGAAGAGCGAAATTCACATGCCCAGAACCCCACGGTCTATATCTGTCGACCAAGCTGTCGACAGTTGGTTATATATCGTTGGAGTCCAGTCATTTATTCACTTCGTATTCAGAGCCCTGGATCTGTGGTTCTCATTACAAGGCAAATTCGAATGTGCATATCTACCAGCACTGACCAAAACTTTAAGCGCGCATATACCGTACTGTCAGGTCAACTCCCGTCGTATCAGCGAGCTCCTGTAAGTCTCTAAAGGTAGCACTATCTTTCCCACATGTAGTGGTCTAGCAGCGGGAAGTGGTCCTCCAAGTCGTCATTTAACTCTAATATTGTCAATCTGCGGAGTTGAGGAAGAACAATGGGTGGGGGTATCGGTTTGGATGGGTCAAGACGATGCATTGTAAAGAAAAACCCGACGCCGATGTGCAAACTGTGCAGAGACTTTGCACAACGCGAAAGTACAGCATAAACGTCCCACGGAGTAAAAGGAAGGCCCGACTCTTTCCAGTCCCACTTAGTATCATCGGAGCTACCGTAGGTTAAAGCAAGCTCGGTAAGTCGGCTCCATTGGGCAGGGAAGCCGGAGATGGGGATGTTGTAGAGGCTGTCTTGTAGATTCACGTCTTCAAAATCCAAAGAGGAAAGGAGTGGGGCGGTGAAGACCACTTTTTTGCCACAATGATGATATTGATTGATGCGTATTCTCGAACAAGAAGTGAATTTGGGCCAAGGCCAAGCGCTCGAGTGATTGAAGAGCGGAGGCAGGGATATCAAGAAACCGGGATAAGACAGATTCTGGGACAGCGCGAAGTGTTAGGCTCCGCCACTTGTTGGAGCAATCCCTAGCGCAGAGTGGGTCCAGAATCGACATAATCGCTTGAACGATGGCGGGTTTCCTGTTACGCAGACTATGGAGCCAATTTCCTATCCCCCCGTTGCCACAAATAACGAGATCTTCACATTTCCAGAGTACGACAACCAGCGTGTAACGACCGATCTGGTCCGTTCCAACTGATGGTACATTCGGTCCAAGGTGTTGTAGGCCTCGTTGCTCCTGGCTCTTCTTGCTTTGGGTTTGTCCGACAACGTGATGTCAATCCGGATGTCCGACCAAAGTCCAGGGGTGTTCCTTGCAACCTCGCGCCATCTATGACAAACATTCGTGATGATGAATGGGGGAGAGGATGGCGAGATTGCTGGGGCTAACAGTGGTGGCCCTGAATACAGGCAATCAACGAACACCAATTCAAGAATTTCTGCAGGCAGTCGGTGCATGGGAATGAGGCTGGTTGAGATGGTTCTGATGGTAATGTGTTGATCTTTATAAGCCTGCTTCTCTATCAGTCTGGCCGTGGTCAATTTTTTTGGACAAGCGGAGCTGGCATTGAACATCCTCTGAACAGCTTCAGACAGGCTTCCTCGCACCTCACCCGTTTGCTGATAAAATGATTTAAAAATACGCTGGAAGCAGGATTTGAACCTACGCGGAAAATTCCAAGTGATAGTTGTAATTCAAATCACTCGCCTTAACGACTCGGCCATTCCAGCTGACGAAAGAGCTGGAATCGGAGGCTATATAAGGGCTCTGCCGGAAACTGCCGTGATATGCCCCTAACTTCTGAAATCCCCTCCCAGGGCAGCCTAGGACCCAGCAGGAGATTTAAATTAAACTGTGAGATGACCTAGTGACTAGACCACGCACCACCTTCTGCATATAGCAGAGTTGATCATCGTCGCTCGTCATTTGCACGAGGGATCTATGAGACGATCCGCGGCGACAAAACGCCGCCTGTATGATATCTTACCAGGTTCGTGGATTTAATACAGTCGTTCATTAGTTCAGTAATGACGACGGATCTCCGACCTAACCCACTCACTGTTGCATTGGAGGTTAATGAAGTAATGCAGAATATGTATGGGCAGCACATCTAACTGGCAGATGATCATGCGGGTCGACGACCGGGATATCCTCTGAGATGTGGGTCTGGACATTACCCATAGATACGTTCGATCAGAAATAGCTTGGGGGTTAGTTAACAGGACATACAGAAGGCTCATTACGATAGGAACGGGAAGCTCCAGCTGTCTTGGAAACTTCAAGCTTTAATGCGCCTCAAGGCTTGTCTAGAAGCCGACAACTGGAGTAAAGGTACTATGTACTTGCCTTACTCGAGGGATGAGCAAAGCATCTTGAACACTCGGTGCCTAGGACGTATGGTCCGTCGGATCGCGAGAAGTCGTAGTGGCAGGATCCGGAGTAGGAACAAATACTTTGTTGCAAGGATCAGTGACATGAAGGGAGGAACAACAGTAAGGTTAGTGCATGACAACAAGAACCATCATACATCTGGATGCTTAGACTTCTCAGACTTCTCAGCTTCACTGGAACGAGGATATCATTTTTGGGAATGGAACAATAGAAACGGTCTCACGATGAGAGTTTTGTCTGGATTCTATCGTATCAGTCGGATACGACGGAAGCGTGCGTTGCCTCCGAGGAACATGGGAAGTGTAACAGAACAGAGGCGAGCTCAGCAAAGTAGGGGCGAATACCATGGCACTACATAGGCCAGAGATAGGAGGCCACTTTAACAAGTCATCAGCGAAAATTCGTCATATTCACTGGAGACGACGCCTCGAACAGATCATCGATCATTCCCATGGATCAACTAAACGCGTCCCAGTCTGTGCATATGAATGAAAAACCTGCTTGCGTGCTTCCCGCTGCTCAAGATGATAGACTATCCGCGCATAAAGTGGCGAATGCTGGACTCACCACAGACTTATCGCCGCGATAGCAGACTTTGCATCCCGTCGTGAACGGAAGGCTAATTAACGCTCTTCCCTCTGAAAGAGTTTGTCATGTCGGCTTACCTTAGTGGTTGGTCACCATATGGGGGTGTCCAAAATGCCTGGAAGACGTTGGCGGCTAGGGGAGGATTTTGTGTACACCTTGTTAGTAGCCTTCATGAGGACGGTTGAAAGTCGGCATTCAGGGGACTGGCGAAAGCAAGGAAGCTGGCACAGTGGACGCAACCTTGTCTATGAAACCGACACGTGAACAGGGGCTTCTTGTCTAAACGGAGGAGTCGCGGAGTTTTTTAGCGGCCGTACTGGTGCCGGGCGGAGCGTGGGCCGTTGTCCACGTCGCCAAACCAACGGGGGACAGGTTACCCACGGTGTCGCTTGCTCCCTCATAACCCCCTTGTGCTCCCTTCGCTTCTCTGGTTTTTCGGTTTCCCCAGCTCGCCCTCGTCGTCGTCGTCGTCGTCGTCCGTTAGCTCGTCGTCGTCGCAGTCGTCGTTCCTGGAGCCGAATCCCTGGTCCTGGTTACTTGCGCTCACGGTGTCCTTTGTGGTCCAAGGCTGTCCTGACCGTCGGTTTGCAGTGGTTCGTCCTTATCTTAATTGTCTGGTCCTCAATGAAACTCATATTGCTGCTTTCCACGTTGTCGGTGGTCCATATATCAGGTTTAGCCTGCTCTCCAACGCTTGACCAAGAACTGTTACAATGCCCGTTCAAGTTCGCCTTCCAGCAGCTATTCCTCAGATACCACAGATACCTAAGATGTCGATGCCACTGCCTTTGTCGATGTCCGACGTTGACCTGACGCTCTCAGCATTCCCGTCGTCGTCAACTATCCTTCTGTCACTTCTGGCCGTCTTCGTACTCACCTCTTTCGTGCGTGCGCTCTGGCTTGCTCTGCGAGAACACCTGGCCTTGGTGAAGCAGAAGAGACACGAGCAACGCCATCCTACGCCATCCCAATCGCTCACTTCGCCCTCGGAAAAGAGCGCTATGGTGGCCCCGGAACAGAGCGCTTCGCGGCTCACTTCGTCATGGCTGTGGGGCTTGGTGAAGTGGGAAAGTTTCCCGTCGTTTTCGAGGAGATCAGCATCATGCGAAGAGCCTGCTTTCGTTCATGAAAAGCAGAGCTGGGCCCAACCGTCTCAATTCCGCCAGGCTCCTCGTCCGCCATTAATGAGCCAGGCTGGCAGACGGACAGGCCCAGCGTTCGCTCGTCCTCGTGAGTACCGGCATGCTTCATTTCACAGCAACCATCTGACACGGTGTAGTACCTACACTCTACGAATCAGATATTCCTGTATCTATGGCTAAGATGATCATGTCGAGACACGTAAGTCCCATATCTCTGCTCGTCAATTTGCTGTTCCTGCACTGCCCGTGAATGTGATACATCTTCCATCATTCCCCACAATCTTGTTATCTCGTCATGATATTGATCCTATCTCTTCTATAGACATTCCGGAGACCGACATCCCGTCCTCCCCCTGCTCGCTCGACATCTTCCATTCAGTACCAGCGGAAGGTCCCTCTACTTCCGCCACAGCCATCATCTTCATTATCCCGCCCGTCATCACCGCCTTCTCGGTCACCTTCACCTCCATCTCCCTCTTCCTCACGGTCGAGTTCCAGATCGCCTTCGCCACCAAGGCTAGCTCCACCAGTGGTAGGACCTCCTGCAGAGAGTTCGCCGCGATCTTCTGGATCGATTGTCTGAGTTTTGACCATTTCATTATCACCAGCACAGTCCGTTCTAGTTTCTAGACGTTTCGCATTCTGTTTTCGACATAGGTTGTATCTTTATTCCAAGTTCCGACGACTCAAGACAATTGTGGTGAAAAGAAAGGAAAAACTTTGGCAGAATTGAGGGCGGCTGTGACCGAGAACCCTTACAAACGCAAGAACTCCATTTTTTGCACCCGAATTTATACTTCTATCTATCTGTTGGGTTGCTCCTCGTGAAACTATTTCGAAGCACGTCAATGCACTCGGTGTTCTTCGCACCATGCTGTCAGAAACTGCCAAGAAGTACACGATCGTGAGGCAACCCTATTTGGTTCCGCTGCATCCGACTCCATTCGCATCACATTTTCAAGACTTTTTTATATTCGATTTGTCGAGCATGGACATTCATTCGTATTTATCCGTTTCGTCTTCTCATTCTGCTCGCCTATTTCTTTTGGTTTTTACTGTTGCGATGGAGCTCTTGAAAAGCACGTCGTGGAGACGTGCCGCACCACACCCCGGGATCCTTTTTCTTCATTATATATTCCCGACCTTCCGCGATTATACCTTGATTCCGGCGACATATCTCTACATACCCCACCTTCCCGACGTTTTTTCGCCCTTCCCGAGTTCCCATGGTTCCGTTGTCCCCTATCGGCAAGCAACACCCGCCCCATATCCCCATTACATGCATACGACCCCCCAGCATTCAATCCACCCTCCCCTCCGACGACCCTTACTTTACTCATTTACGCACACTTCAACACTCTGGACGACTTCATGCTCAGCTAGCACTGTTGTACTATTTATGTCAACGACCGCACGCCCCTTGGACGACACACGATGCTCGTAACGCCAGCACGGCGTTATGTGCCGACACTACTTTTTTTACGACCGTCACGCCAACTTGCCACCGGGTGGTGTTGGATTTTAGGGTCTATCATACATATATGTATGCAGGGATATTTATCACGGGGCACTCGTTTCAATGTTGCTCTTGCGGGACACAGCTCAAACGGAACCAGCAGGACGGCTTTAAACCTTTATATACATATACCTTGTTTTTTCGCTGTTACAGACTACTACCCCCTTTTTTAATTGTTTCATTGCGGTTTGTGAATGCTTTCGTCGGTTACGATTTGTCCACTACATAGTATATACAGAGATACATTGGCACTTTTCGGCGTTTGCGTTCGGTTTTGAGTTGACATCGGGTATTGCTTGAGACTCAGAGACCGGACGGTTTCCTAACTGTTGAGTGTTGGGAACAGGGACTACCGTATGGGTGAGGAAGGCATCTCGACGTTCTTGTGGATGGACCCTCGTGAAGGTAGACTGGGCCTGGCAATGACGATGGCCGTTGGGAATATCAAATTCTGGCTTGACAATCCCGCTGCGATCAAGCAGGAGAAGGGGCATCCAGATTGTTACAGGTGTCGTACGTATACGATTCAGAAGGTGCCCTTCACTAACCCAAGACAGTTGGTGCCTCATCTAGTGTAGCACACAATTGGTCTCAGATCACACATAAACAGTGAGACTGGGTTCTGAGAAATGAAATCATGATGGGCATTGACAAGGTCGTCTACTGTAGGCACGAAACATATGATACAAAAAAACTTAAATAAATGTACACGGTATACTAACACAACAATCAAAACTTTAATCAGAAAGAGCAGAACAGAATCCAAGAAAAAAAGAAAAAGAAAGAGGAAATATGCATGTACAGATTATCGGGAGAAGCTATATGGTCATAGTCAAGATCAAAATCGTAACGATGATGGACATTATAGAGGTCGCGATACCCTCGAACAGCGATGCTTCAACAGATGAGATCAGAGTTAGAGACAACGGACAGAGGGAGAGGGATGGTCTAGGTACATATGAGCATACATAACCCTTGATCAGAGGCAGTACCTGGGGACAGGGACAGGTGAGACGTAACTCTGACATCGAGGGGAGCCCAGTCACCAAAGCCTAACGCCGAAACTTAACAGATCATGGATCGAAAAAGGGCTAGGTCCTGTGGTGGCGCATCCAGCACTGGATAGATCTCGCACAAGGCCCGGAACTATTGAAGGGAGGGTGATATGGTACAGTCCTTCACTTGGAACTAGACCAAGTTGCTCCGACACCCACGCCCACACAGAATCCAGCGCTAAGCATCCCTCCCAAAGCAATCCACCTCAACGTCTGGTACTCAGTCGTACGGTCATCACCCCGAGACTTCCTAGCGGAACGATGGGCTTGTAGATCGCCAGCGGGATCCGACAAGGTCGAAGAAGGCGGCGGCGGCGAGCTGCTAACCAAACGCAGCGCACCCGCCTTGATGGCTTCCACAATGCGGGTCTTTAGAGGGCCGAGCATGGACACAGTGAACAGGAGGAGCGAAGGGAGATGAAGGGGGTCGAAAGATTGGGTATGCGGGATGACGGCGGAGTGGCAGAAAGGCAGGGATATTTTCTCGGGGTCGGAGGGGAATGGAGAAGAGGATATGGAGTCGCTGGCTGATATTTCATGAGCGCTCCCCTCTTCATCATCATGATACGGAGGCGGAGGTTGTTGGTAGATTTGTCGAGCATCCGTGCCGTCTATCGTCCGCCTCTGCTGCACCTCAACGTAGACATCTCGCGAGAAATGTTCCATCCAATCGCGTTCCCATTTCTCTTTGTCCCATCCAGGCTTATTCGGTGTGCGGCTCCTGCTGCGATACCCGGTGTCGCCAGAGCGGTGGTGCAAGACATCCGCCACAGCACGTTCCACCTCCCGCCATCGCAGGAATCGTTCGGTGGCTTCGACTCGCAGTGCTGAGATTGTTTCTGGGGAATGGAAGAGTCCCCTCTTAAGGGCGACTGCGTCATATGGGTGGAAAGCGGATAGCTTCGACCGTGAAGCACGGGTGAATGAAGAAAGGAAAGCTGTTGCTGGAGGGAGATTGCTATTCGAGGAGGAGGCGGAAGAAACAGTGGTATGCGGGGTTGAAAGGACGATGATGGGAATGTCACCACCGAGAGAGTCAATAACCAGGCGATCGAGAGGTGTCGGCGCTAGTGAAGGAGTTGTAAGAATGCAGATGTAATGGAGGTGTAGGTTGTTTACCTGACGGCAACAGCAGTACGAGGGCTGTAAACAAGGGCGTTGCCGGGGATGATAGAAGGTGAGTCAGAATCGTACAGGGCTGCGAGTTCGGGTGCAGCATATCTGAAATTGTATGGAACGGCGCATGAATAACATTTCGGAGATTGGTGACCAGCGTATTGCCCTGTTTAAAGCAAGTTATAAATCGAGGTAGGCTGAGGATAATTAGAACTGACGTCTGTTAGGGCATCGTAACCTGGAAGTTCCACAATCTCTACGTTCTTCGCAGGTTCGAACTTTTCCAAGCCATGGGCATCGGTATGTTCTACCCAATCGGTCGATGCGTGTAGAACCTTGGCGCCAGCCTTACCCAGAAGAAACATTTCGTCTTCATGATCGCCATCTTCGCCTATGGGATCCTCCCATGTACCTACATCGATCACTTCCTCGTTGTCCTCCAACAACAAGCCGGTCAAGAAGCTCTTCCCTGCGCCCTGTCGTCCAAGGACTAGAAGACGTACTTCACCTAGCGTCTTCCCATACGGAGTAGGTCTCCTAAGTGCTGGCGGCAGCGTCAGGGAAGGAATGATCAAGCCCCTGGTTGCATTCCTAGCTGTAGATTCATGCGAGCCCTCTGAACGGTTGTCTTGATCGTGTTCATGATGATCCAGCGGCCTCGCAAAGTGTCCAGGACTCGCAGCCGCAGAGCTGAAGAAGAATGACGATGTCACAGATGGCAGAGACGATACAGAGTCTGTTGGGCTGTCAGGAGGCGAAGGCAGCCCACTCGAGCGAGGGGAGGAGGCCAGTGAGAGAGAGAGATTGGTACTGCTCCCGCTTGCTGCATTGGCCTCGCTGCTGTTGGCTTCCTGCAGCTCCTGCAGTGTGTGGCTTGGGATAGAGCGCACGGTCGATACACTTTCGCTGATATGGCCATCCATGGCGGCAGGAACGAGGACTGTGTTGACGGGCCAGCCTCGCTGCGACTCCGAGCACAGGGGGCAACACGTGGATCAATGTCACATTTAGGGGCTTATCTAATCTAATCGCCAGCCCTTCGGCCGAGGGCGATGGGGATAGCGACCTGGGCTTTCCTCCTGAACGACCACCATCGCTAAACCGCTGTTTCGCTGCAGAAAGTCTAGACAAGCTCGGCTGGTACTGTACCCCGGAATCTATATGCTTATATGCGCATAATCATCCCCCAAATGACCCGTGGAGCACGTTAAACCTTGAGGTAAGTTTCCCCACTACAGTTTGTCAGAATCCGAATTTGCAGTTTCTTATCTAAGCGAATATCATCCACTTATCTCATGGACGCCATTTAAACAAGACCGCCCTTGTTTGATTAACCGTTCAAGTCGACTTTTCAGGAAATCTAATAGAATACTCTTATGGCATCTTATCAAACGATCTGCTTTTCCGAGAACAAGGTATCCAGTGCACCCAAACGCTAATTCCTACGAGCGCGTCCACAAAAGTTCCGCCGACGGGTAACAACCAACTAATGCAAGGTATCTACAACAGGCAGTGGACGAACAAAGGGAAAGTTAAGAGGAGGTAAGTATGGTATCCAATGCATGCAAATTACAGAATAATGATGATGTTGCGTTAATAAAATACAGTAGCTGGATGCTATGTGATGAAGGTAATTCGGAGCCAGAGAAGGCCCAGGACCCAGCTGCGGCCAGCTCTGGCATCGCAATGCAAGTGTAACAGAGTTATTAAGAACGAAGACTATGAGAAGAGGTTCTCACTTGATATCATAAAGAGTACGAAGCCATGAACGAATAATTAAGGTCCACCTGCGTCAAATCGGATCCCTGTGTTTGCATTGTCTGCATTTGCGTTGGCGGATATTCGCAGTGCGACTGAACAATGGGTACAGGTTCGTCGTATCTTGATGTCAATCCCCGATACGAATTAAAGTTCAACACCGTATCGTAGGGTGATTTAGAAAAAGCGGGATGTTCGGGATGGGATTCCGCACTATAACTTGGCCTATATTGTCCAGTGGGAGGAGGTGTGCCAGAATACGCTGGTGTCGTGGGCATGCTATTCGTGTTTGTCGAAGGTGATCCGGGGCTATTGCACCGTGACCAGTTTCGGATGCGCGCTAGAGCAGTATCAAGGCTGAGATGGGGAGGGATGATGCTAGTCTGTGATGATGGTTGAACGAATGTGTTATCCAGGGGATGGATGCCTTGCGACTGAGAGTCGAATTGGTAAAGAGAGCTTGATGAATGAACGACTGGATTGAAAGTGAACGAAGTGAAATCCTAGGTACGCGTCATTCAATTTTCCAGTGCATATAAGGAGCTGACTTACGAAAGTTTGCTCCTCCTTTGCGTCAGAATCGAAAGGGAACTGCTCATACCCGGGAACATTCATGTACGGAGCATCATGCTCGTCATGGTACTCCTGCGACATTGGCGGCAGCGGCAAGATTTCGTTAGAGAGAGGGGAAGGGACATTAGGAGCCGTGGAAGCAGAGCAATGTGACCGTCGGGAGCTTGATGCTCTCGTCCTCCAAGGCGAAGTATGTTCTTCCTCCTTGATAGAGACAGGCTCTGGAGACGACTCTCGGAAGGACTCTTCCGTTATCGGAGCCTCGAAGCGAGTCACGACTTCAGGAACATGATGCTTGTCGAACTCTTTTACGGCCTCGTCAAGATCCTTTCCTTTCTTGCCTTGAACCAGCAGCTCCGCTATCTTGGCGCACCGCGTATGGTCTTTCGGCCCAACTTCACGAACTCTCCTCTTTCCGCCTTTCTTCTTGGAATGCAACGGCTTGAACGCGTACTGAGGAAACTTGAGACGGTGTTGCTCCTCAGCCTGCTTCGCCTTGTTATGCCAGATCTGCCGCTCCTCATTGGGGAGGTTTTGCCAAGTCAAGCCAATGATTTTCGAGAGCGTGCTGTGGTTGGTTTCAACCCCGGTCGACACGTGCTGGTTGCGAATGAACGCAGATCTGAAGAGAATGAACGCGTTCGGAGGGCGAGGGATGTAGTTTTCGGGTTTCTTCCGCCCGTGCGCCTTTCGTGTCAATAGCGCGTCGTCGGCCTGAGGAGGGAACAACATGGCGTCTTCCGATGCATCCGCGGGAAGGAGAGGAGGAGGATAGTTGAAGGTCCCAGGAGTTATGTTGGGAGCGAACGCGATTCCACCGGTTGGCATGGGTGGAGGGGACGAACCTCCAATGGTTTCATCTATTTTTTGGAGTACTGTCAACAACCAAACGTCGCACAACAGGGCTAGCCCACAAGTCTCACCGTCGCCGACCGCAGCAATACCCTGTCCCGAGATTCTCGATCTGTCGGCGGGCATGATGAAGGAGTGTCAGTCGACCAGCGCGTACACAAAAGTTTGGAACGAAGGAGGGTATATCATAACCAACACGAGGGCATGTATGTGTCTTTCTTATATCTAAGCATTCCGTTTGGGTCGTTACCCAACCTCCCATAAAGCCGCTAATACAGATGCGGTACGGAGGTACAATAATACCCAATTCTAGGAAAAGGTCCTTTTGTAGATCCATCGGGCTTCGATTTGGAGCCTGGGAACCTGCCGTCACCCGTGTGTGTTCTTGGCTATCTCAGGATCAAACATATCAGTTGTCCCGAACTCCCGAGCTCCGAAAGGTCAGTATCGTTCTCTTCGAAGAACGTTGTTCTGAGTCATCTACTTAGTCACAGCTAACAATAATAGCCTATGGACCCACTGTTTAACCCCAGTGTACGGAAGAGTCAAGACCTTGTTGGTGGAAACGTTGTCCTCTTTGCACTCTCCTGTGCAGATTGATTCTCGTTGCCACTGGTTAGCCATTCCTGATGTCTAAAGGCTCTAGTCGAGCTTTCTTGACAATGCTCAGACAGGCGTACGGTGATTAATCTTGAGCACAGTCTTCCCCTGATCGAGATGGGGCGGTGGTTACCAACTGGCTAGCGTCTAACAAACATAGCCTAGCTCTCGTTCGGGAGTGAGTATCTTCCCTGTCTCCCCATCGAATCTTCAAATCAACAGGCTCGTCTCAACTCCTCTCTGTGGATGAATATCAGCGATAACACCAGGCTCCGAAGCGTGATAATACCCCGAAATTCGAAGGTCTTGACCCCAATCCCAGATTTCTCACGGTCCTAATATAGTCATCACAAACTTGAAGCCTCAAAGGACTTTGAAACCGCCGGCCACCACAAGGTCCAGAGTACAAGAGAAGTCCCTCCTATACAAATTCCTGTGCCATACAAATGTACAGGAATAACTTTTGCTTCCCATAGGTCAGCCAATGCATTGTTTTTACCGTGATTTATGGACCATCTAAATTGGGCGCAGGGCGTATGTACGATTTGATGTCAACTCTGAGACAGACCGAATATGTCAATTACAAAGGAGAAGATGGTCGAGGAACGAGGCAGGTCCTATGACGCCTAATCTACCGCCTCCCCCCTGGAACAGGACTCGGGGTTGCCCACGACCGGTTACCACCTTTGGCAAAGTGATTGAGGTTTCCAGACTTTGCATTACCTCTGCGCGAGAACTTTGCAAGATGAGGATATTTTTTCTAGTCGGGAACTCTCTCTGGGCTATCGTTCCTCGGATCTATGATGCCTGTCTCTTCGATGCTTCGACACGTGCACTTGGAATGAGTGCGGGGTTGGTGGTCGTTTTCTTCGCCCTCTTGGAACAGACTCAATTCTATCGGCCGTATTGGTTGCCTTTTCACTGAATGCGACCTTATTCTTCAATTGGGAAGACTGTCTGTCACATTTCCTATGGAACGTGTGGTTGCAAAGTGGTCATCTGGTCCAGCTTTAAATTCCTTGGTTGTCTTATCGCAACATAATACTCTGTCCAGGACTCTCAAAAATCCTTCGGAAAACCGACTCGGGAGCAGGTTACGTCCCCTCAGATTTGCACCGTGCCTACATGGTGAAGCGCCACTGCGGCCGAAATATGTATTTTGCTTCCGCTCAGACTATTCCGTATCAAGGGCAAATGAAATATGCAGTTGCGTTGATCTGGTAATTTCGAATTTAGGGTCTACATTGACAGCCCATTGCACCCGGAACATCTCCCATGCTGTTGCTTGTTAATCGGAAAATATAGGCGAACACCGTTGCAATCTAATCGAAAGGTAAGCAGTCGTTCCAACTGTTTCATGGAAGGACATACAGAATAGAGACGGGCCGTGGTTTGGTTTTGCCGTGTCGCTTCCGAAAGACGGACATGAAATCATTATGTGGGTTCCTCTCTTCCTCTCTTCGCTCAGGACAATGTTCTTTAGAGAACACTCGGCTAGCCAAGACGGCGATCTACGAACCCCTCAATCTGATGCGCTTGGACCGCTTCGATGAGCCATTTTAATTTCGTTTTAATTTTGAGAACTGCTGTTACATACCCCAGTATGTTCGGGTAAAATTATGCTAATGTCACTTTGTAGATTTTTATTCAAGTTGGCTGTCTCATTTCGTTCCTAATGAAGACTGGTTAGACCTCGGCTAGGGTATGCTACCTACAAAGGTTAGCTTGCAACGGCTCCCCTATGTCCTTGAATGAAAATACTGTGCGCTACTGTACGGGTTCAAGAGACTGGTATCACGATCCGTTCCTGTCCCGAAAAGAACTGGACATGGTTTGCGTCTGCCAAAACCCATCACTTCTTGGGAACGATTTGATTAAACTTGCAATTGACAACTTACGGGACTTAGAAAGTTTTCGTAAGTGAGCCTGCATACGTATCTATCACTGTCAAACATTTGAACTGACGTGATCTGGCTTGGAAGGGACCAACTTTAAATTTATCTGTCGTCCGTAGCGCACCGGAACCAGTCGATACCGTAAGGCGTCAGTTGATGTCGAGACAGCCACTGACAGGAAGTAAGTAGGGAATGTTCGTCGGCTACTGGCACGGTGGCTGGCCAACCAGACCCGTATAGATTTTTGGTTGTCTAGCGTTTTCATGGAAACCTTGGAAGCGCGAGTACAGTGTTCAATAATCGTGTTTACGAGATTTACTTATGCCTTATGTAGGTCCCGTCATTCCTAGTTTCTAGGAACCGAACTCAATGCATCGGAATTCGCTTGTATCAACGCCGTGCGTAACCGCTGTTGTTCGCGGGAATCGTCAGATTGGGTTTATAGGCGGAGGTTATGCCATTGCCCAGGTTTCAGGCCACCTTGGTTCCTTTGGCGTCTAATGACTGGAAATGAAAATGGTGACTGCGGGGAGAAAGGATCAACCCATCACTTCGATTCCAACTCAGCGGCCATGAAATCGTCGGGTATGCAGTAAGTGGATGACAAACTGAATGGTTGAATAGCGGGCAGGAAGTTAATAATTTACGTATGTATTTTTGCTTTATTTTCGGGTTTTGCTGCGCACATACAATATGACCGTGATGATTTCTTGACCATGAGTGTTGCGTCATTTTCGCTGTCAGGGTCGGAACATGAGAGCTCAGCGCTCAGAGAGATGGAAAACCTTCCGGATTACATGGAATCAAGGGTATGACGACATTGACAGACCAACCCCTGGGTTAGATGACGAGTTGGAGTCCGTCACAGTACCATTCACTGCTCAGCTTTAGCAGGCGGGCACTTCCGCTCTTGACCAACCATCCGTACGGTGAAGCGATTTCTATATGTTGTTCAGGTTTCTTCAAAGCACTGGCAACTATCCAATTAAATTATCCATTTGCCGTGCTTCATTCTTGCAACTACCAATAGTCCCTTTGAAGGGTGGAACCTATCAAGTAGCACTCCGGAGGCATTTGCATTGCAGTCCCCGCTTGTGCTTTTCCGAGGAAGCGTCCCATGAGTCTAACCTCGCTGTTGGCCACTCGCGTTTCCTAGCAGAGGCGCCTTCCGGCGTGAAGTGGGAAAAAACAGGCCTTGGGAATATCACTGGAGACAACCCTGACGACCTCTCTAAAGATGAGTTCGATGGTGTAGAACACGGAAAAGGTAAATTCCTCCTGTTGTACTGCGGGGCGCCTGTAATGAACAACCTTTCCACTACCTCAGGAAAGATCCTACCGACTTCTTCGCATTTGTTCAAATTGATCTTGCCCTTGGGAGATCTTTCCCGTCCTGGAAATAATCAATCCAAGCCTAGTTCACCTGGAGACACTGAACCATCTCAATCTGCTGTTCCACCAACCGTCATTCTTCTCCACCCTTCTCAACCATTATCGCATGTTAGCCGACTCATTGCCATATCCTTAGCCCCGGCGACACCGATTATTTCTTTCCGGAGTGCATCTTCTGGCGGGCAAGTTTACCAATGGTCAGATTCGACAGACATAGGAGACTTCATTCGAGACGCTGTCCGCTCAGCACAATTTTTTATCTGCATCATGTACGAACCCAGCGAACGTCTCAAGGATTCGTTATCGCATCAAGTGCGAGGAAGAGACATACCAGTCAACCTGGATTCCAGTACGAAAGATGCAGATCCCAATGCCGAAATTATCGAAACGGTCATTGAAGTGCAAGTTCCTACTTTTTCGGACCGGACGAGGTATCTTCGGCGGAAGTTACAAGGGATTGAACGGCGCTTGCAACAGATGGAAATCCTCAAGACGGAATGCGATCGTATAGCTCATCGTGGAGCACGGAGAGTAGCGCTTAGTGGGTTCGGTGCTCTGGTTGTGTATTGGGCTACAGTAGCGAGGCTGACGTTTTGGGATTTCGGCTGGTACGTGAATCGAACCCTCCAGTCATGCAATAATGTCACTCAAACTACCGCAGGGACATAATGGAACCCATCACGTACCTATCAGGTCTATCCACTGTCGTCCTTGGCTATCTATGGTACGTTTCTCTTTATATCCCATCATGAAATAACCCTGATTATCCCCCTATCAGGTTCCTTTATCAAGGACGTGAAGTGTCATATTCCTCCGTTTTAGCACAGTCAATATCCAGGAGGAGGGATACCCTGTACAGATCTAAAGGCGTTGACATCGCGAAATGGGAAGAACTCGTTAGTGAGAGACGAGCACTGAGGAAGGAAATTGGCCGTATTGCAGAAGATTACGAGGATCGGTTACCCAGAAATTCTTCTCAAGACGAGAGCGAGGAAGCGGAGGGCACAGAGATTGAGAAGGAGTCTACTGCTGCAGATGATGTGGTGGACAGAATCGAGAGAGGAACGGATGCCAAGAAGGACGGCGAAGTCTAAGATGAGCAATAGTGGCGTTAACGAAGCAATTTCCGACTCTGACGTCTTCCTCTCGGTGGCTTCCTCAGCGTGGTAAATCAAAGGGGCCACTTAAGCTTTGAGGGTGGTGGTTTATGGATGTCTCAAAGAACATGCACAAACAATCCATCGCAGCATTCTTAATTGTCACGCCGTTGCAAGGCAGATAATATTCGAACTGATGAATCGATGACATAGTACCATGGCTATATGTAGCGATACGGACGCGTATATTTCTAAAAATCAACGAAAATAGATACCGCTAAGTACAGTTCTGGGGTTAACATTGCACGAGTGCTTCAAGCTTCATGCCGCTGCGATAATCCCCTTGTACACTTCAATCGTTTTCTCCGGATGATCCCAGTGTATCTGAGGATGATTATTGCTCAATGTAAGGTCACAAGCGGAGGCTCCGGACTTACAAAATGGTTCGTTTGCTTTACAACTTCGTAGTTGAAATGACCTCCTCCATGCTCTTCATCACTATCTTGAATTTGCCAATGTGCAAAGAGAGCATAAGCTCCAGTCATATCCCCAACAATATGCCATAACTTCAAACGTGGAAACAGAACCTTCGTTTCGGGGTTGAAACAAGTCTTTAGGAAGTTTGCATGAAGTTGGGGACCAAGGCTGGCCATGAGAAGCGAGTCAGAGCCAGCGAGACCAGTGGGAGAGACGACATCGGAGAGATGTGGATGGAGGCTGAAGGCGGTAGGTACGAAAGCTGTGGTTGGGGCTGCCATGGAGAGGAGAGATATATCCCGCTTGGAGATGTCGCCGTGGTCAAAGTACGCCGAGAGCCATTGAATGCTGAATGAAACACGCTCTCTCGAAGGAATCGATTCGTCGAACACTGGGATCCAGCTGCCGGGAGGCATAGGCAACCCAAGGGCAAGAGATGGAGGGTCTGTTCGGTGTCCTAGCGTTCAGTTTCGTCGGGAGAAATGAGAAGGGAGGGAACATACCTTGAAAGATGGCTGCGCGCAGGTATCTGGCAAGCCTTTGTCTGGATTCTTCCTCCAAGTTGGATCCGTTTGAGATTGCAGCGGTCAAGAACGAGTTGCCGAGGGACCAACCCAGGAGAGCGACGCCGCCTGACTTGCCATCATCGGAGGTGCCAGGAAGCTCGTTAAATTGAATGAAGCGGTCGATGAAGCGAAGGTATTCTAAGCCTCGGTCACGAAGATAAGCTATTTTGTCTTCATCGGAGCCAGTTATGGAGCCAGTTTTCTCGGCTGAGAGTGGGGTAGAACCAGGATAGTCCCTACGATTGATTGCAACGAGTCTGAAGCCTGACCTCGGCGCGAGGTCCAGGACTTTTTGAAAGATAGCTAAGTGAATGAGCGAAAGTCAGAAGCAACAACGGAGAGAAGTGCTAGGAGAAGCACACACAAGAGCTAAATATGATCCCGTGAATGACAAAGATGGTCGTATAGTTGTGAGCTGGAGGAACGCCTGAGTCGAGGTAGGCGAGTTCTGTTCCAGTATCATCCACGACAAGTGTCTTGAAGTTGAATGTTGGCATTTCTATGGCTGGAAATGAGGATGGACGTTGAGGGCGAAGTTGGAGACGAGAGGGAGAAGTAAGGAGGATGATGAAGCAAAGTGCCAACCTGAGGCTCTTCTTATACGAAATCCTGCATGAGATCGGGATCTCGGCGGGGAAGCAGGTCTCTAATGCAGTTAGATATCAGATATCACAGTGGTAAGTCGGAGATGCAGAGTACGTGAGCTAATGGTCTGGGAGAACGAAGTGGGTGCACGTTCAGACCCGGTTGGACTCTTTCGTAGAGCAGGCCCGATCTTGCGACGCTCTATAAGGAAACGCCTGTATGCTTGTGGAGTTGCGTGCGAGACCGTGAAGCGCAGTTATGGCACCTATCTCAGGCCCTATACCAATTCTAGGGCCATAACTGAAAGAGGTTCCATTCCTGATACACCGTATGTCTTGGGCGCTTCCGCGACCAACGGTCGATGAGTTTAAGGCCAGATTTTCTCGTCCTTTCATTTTCAACGCCATGATAGATCAGTTCCATACCTGTATACTGCGTGCAGGCTGGCAAGAAGCTTGTAGAATGTTGTTGAAACGATTTCCGTAGGGTCGAAAGTGCTGCTGCGCAGTTGGCCTGAGAGTGCCAGTTCGGCACCCAGGAACCTCCGGCTAGAATTTGAGCACCCGGAGTACGTTCTACGAGCCTTCCATGACTATCATGGTGCTCAAATCTCAGACAAACCGACAGTGTCCTGATATACGTCTAGAGTAGTTCAAGATTGTTGCAGTGAGGTAAGTCCGACAGATCCGGAAATTAGAAGGAACTCACCAAGATCAAGAAATCTATGGCTATGAGGCCCTCAGCCTCAGCAATAGCTGCGCTCAAGACATTAGCACAGCCCCAGTAGTCTCACTGGCGCCATGAAGCCCACACCAATTGTCACGGTCAATTCCGGACAGATCGCCATTCAACTGGCAAATAAGGTTTCTGCAGCCCATGGGGTGCCAGAATGTTTACATTTGACCATTGGTATACCCTCAAATGATTGTGGGTGCGGTTGGGACGTAGGGGGAGATGGCAACATAGGCAAGTCGCGTCCTGGTCAATCTGAGCGCCATGATCAAAACTCTGGGCCCTCACGCAAGGTCTGTCTCTGGGAAAGCTCAGCAGGGCTTTTTACCAACCACCTGACCCTGCTTATGACCCGAGATTGTAATGCAGCGAATTCAAGATCAATACTCCGACGATGAGACCATAGGCAACAGATTATTAGGCCTGTCAGACCCAACGCCACAAACACGTCCTGCGTAGCATGAGGTGCATCCCTCATGGAAGTCCTTCAAAAAGCGTTCAAAACAATAAAAATGGCTTAGTGAGTTTCAGGCGTCGATAAATTATGGTAAATACAATCACGCAGGGTATCACGTTTCAGGGGATAACGGTGCTCATATTCCCCCCTCCTCCAGTTGGCAGATCGCCCCCCGGTATGGGAATATCAGCACCAATCTTCTCAACGACATAGTAGGAGAAGAACATGACCTTGAAGGTGATCGCTATACCGAGATGGAAAACAGCAAGCAACAGGATGAGGAGCCGTGTTGCCTTGGCTTCGGCCTAGAATACGTCCTGTCAGATAATATATTACCGATGCAGTATTAGTGACATTCTTACCGAGGCAAGAATAGGATAGATATTCGCAGCCAAAAAGTAGCCTGAAAGGCCAAAAGCAAGACCGACCAGCGCCCATCGCAATAGAGGCACAGGGATGACACATAGAATCTGGAAACAAGGTCAAATCAGGCTTCTTCAAAAGTTGAAGACATCGATACGTACGCTGACAGGAATCCAAGCAAACTGGCCGTAGCCCCAGACAGACACGGCTTCAACGACACTCCATTCCCCTACTCCCATGTACCTAAGCGCTAGCCAAAGCAATACCGGCAAGGCTAAGCCGTATGCATAAACTAACGACACAGCAATACTTAGAAGCTTGAAGTCATAGTCATACTTGGTTCCTGGAGACAAGTATGCTGAAATTGACGCCGCCAAACTCGAAGACAGGAACAGCGCGAATATCAAGGTTGTGAGCGTCCAGAAAGGACCATACAGATCGGCGGGCGTCAGGTGGGTGGGAATGTAGGTCGATGCTGCAAGGGGGTTCATCGTCATATAGCATCTCTGCAGAACGGTCTTGGTGTCGATATCAAAATACGGCTGGTAGTATTCCACCGTCCAGAAGCCGCCACCACCCTTTGGTCGGTTTTCAGAGAGGTAGTCGCGGTTGGCATTACCGATGCCTGCGCTCCGCGGGTCGTTGACATTCGAGGCACCGCCGTCAGCGCCCAGAAAAGCTGCTTGTCGTTATATTCTTCAGCTCATCGAACGGTGTGGTCAACGTGCACGACGTACACTTAAATTGAAGACCCTCAGAGCCTTCTTCCAGCCGCGACTACGGACAATTAGAATTGTTTTCCAATAAAATATATCGAATACTCACGTCGTCGGCTTCTACCTGGACATAAGCCATGAGGAGGAGCTTGTAATGAACGTTGTTAACGCTACGCTCGACGAGGATGATGGTGACCCGACGTGTAGGGAATGTGAGAACGATTATCCAGAATTGGTGAATACGGAAAATCCCGACGCCCCTATCTGTAAGGTATTCGAGTCCACCCTGTCTTGAGTAGGTACGAGTTTCCCGGGTCCACTGCTACTACAGATACTGGAAAACAGCTTACCGTGTATGCATGATTATGGCTCCAGAGTCTGAAAATATTTTCTGAAGAGGATTTGGCTCGTTTCGGGTACAAAAGAGCTATACTTATAAGTGCAGATAGGGCACTCCTTAAGCTGAAAATCCCATGAAGATGATTACAATATCCAGGTTCCGAACAGCAGTAAGTTAATATTGCGCAGTACCCACCATCCACTCCTTCTACTCCAGTCCCTATTCGAGTTTGGACGAGCTTCTCCCGGCACCGAGCCAAATGGCTTTATTTTTACCTGTCCTCGAGATCCCCTTACCAGAAATATCCGTCTCTAGAGTTTAAGCCGTACAACCTCGATTCCGACGACCCCTATTAACCCATAGGACCAAGCCCCGATTCGGTGCCTCCACCTTCCATAATAAAGGGTTCCTGATGTCATCGACTCCAATCTGAAGGATACATGAAGGGTATGTCGCAGCTCTTTCCTTCCTCTAACTCACACAGGAAGTCAATCGCTGAAATTGTCAAATCTTGGTGGCAGCAATCGATATTCCTCACCTGAGACTCCACATGGACACTCCCCTCAGCCGAGCGGAAGGCCTTATCCCAACACATTTTCTGGCTCATGCTATTGATAAAGTTCGTAGTCGAATTAAATAACCCTGAAGAGGATGCAAGGACGTCGATCTGCTACTGTAAGAACTGCAGGGTATGTGATTTTGAGGCATTCAAAAACGTCTTGTTGACTGAGAGCCGTCTTTTGGTAGAAATGGACAGGCTCTGTTTTTGGAATTACGACAAAAGTTCCCAAGAGCGCTTTCAAAATAACAAAGGGTGAGATCAAGAAGCACGTTTCAGACAACGGGTCAGGGACGAACTTGTTGTATCGCGAGTTCTGTGGGACATGCGGAGGTGATATCTTGGAATATGGAGTTCGTTCTTCTATTCCTCATCCGATTTACCGTACTAATTCTTATATTCTAATTCGGATACTACAGGAGAATGCAAGAGACAAGACGTGCGTTACCTGTGGTTCTTTCGAAGATCCCAGCAAGTTACCTCCTCGGGGAGAATTCTTCTGCAAATACCACGAATCATGGATGCCAGAGATTCCGACAGGTTCGTCATCTACTATCGTCTGTAAGTGTTGCCATCCCCACCGACGCTCTTGAATGATCCTGCACATGTAAATGTTCATCCTGCTTGGCTGTGATTTAATTAGTATACTGTCTGGCGTGTTAAATCTGCCTCAAACAATCGGAAACACACGGTCCTATAGGTATTTTCCACAAGGAGATCAAGAATTAGTCGACCTTCTGTAATGTCTTGCAATGAATCGCACTTCCTCTTGTAATTGCTCGAGGTGCTCGAGATTAGAATGGATTAGGTGTAAGCACCTGTCAGCGTGGGCCGGAGCAGATGTTTTTACATGCTGAGGAAATCAAAAACCGCTACAACATCCACCAGGAACTCTTGCTCAAGACACCCCCACTCAATGGCTCTGATCCTTATGGCTGGGTTATTCCCAATAACGACTGTAAGTTGTTCGTTACTTTGGTAACTACTAACGGCTCCTAACCCACTCTGTTTTCCCTTTCAGACAACAACTATCGTCTTGCCTTTCTGAAGATTACCAACCCAACTATAAATGCAGGTCTTGAAGCAAAGCTAGCTGCTGCCATATCAACTTGCTACACTCCAGTCAATAGAAAAGCCATTGCAATGAAAGTTGTTCGGAAATACTTCAAGATTGAAAATGTCGTTCTCTGGGGCTGAATAAAGTGCATGGGTGGAGGCGATACAATTAGAGCATCAGAAGTCTCTGTATCAACTGCGCTTGACACAAGAGACGCGACATATGTGTGAGTGAGGGTTCACCAGCCATAGCCGCGGTCTGATATCACTGACGAGATCTTGATCTGCAGTACCAGTCACTAGAAGATAGAAGGAAACATATTCGTACCGGCCCAGAAGACCTCCAGATTCGAACGGACTATGTACGGCTTCAACGGATCTTCGCAATTGAGATGCCAAAATCTCGTGAATTGCAGATAACTGTGCCGGAAACTATCGTCTTAGTGGAGATTTTAGTCCGTAACCTCACTCCGGAAACAGGCCCTCTCGGTGTCCGATACTACGAGACTGCCACACGGACAGAGATAGTTGACCTTACCACCATTAAATACCTAGTTGGACGAGTCAAATGGGGAGGTAAGTGGTGTATACTCAACCGGAATCAGCAGCTACAAGCTGTGTTTTGAATGGATGAGACCACCTAACATACTCGGAACTCAATAGGATTCTTGTACAATAACAATGTAAATATACCCGTTAGAATTCCAGGTGTTGCTTAGCCATATACAGGACGACGATGTCAACAGGAGACCCAAAGTGGAAAAAACTCGGTTGTGTAATGATGACCGGGTCTGTTAGTTAAATTGGTAGTCAAAACCGGGTTTAAAACCCGGTTGGAGGATACTCAGGTAAACCACCGACAACCTGAGTAAAAGGAAATTCTACCTGGGTTCTTTACCCCGTTGGAGGTTCCATAGTGATTAATATTATACTGGCCAACCTCCCTACTTCTTGCTACTACTACTATTCCGCACTGTAACTATCGACTTTGCCGGGGTTTTGACTCTCGACTGATTTGGTTGCCGAAATTCGGGGCGCTCTCTGCATACAAATAAGCACTCGATGGATGAGCGAACCGACTATATATGCCTCGAGGCCGATCCCACGGAGGTAAACAAGGCCAACTGGCAACCCTATAGGTCATTGGGTAGTTCATATAAGAACTTCAGTCACAGTTCCACTGCTTGGCGATCTGATGAAAGCTCAAACCCACGATCCCTTCGTATCTAGCATATAATCTTCAAGAACCCAAGAGTGTGTGTGCATTCGACTTATATCTTCAGCACGTCCAGAACTATGGCAGATCTAGGTTCGTCATCTACCGCGTCAACGACATACCCAACGCCTGATCATCGCCTATACAGTTGAAGCAACAAATGAAGAATCAGTGCTTGCAACCTCCATGGATGAACTCACTCATGCTGCTGCGCCTCGAGATTCAGGATACCAAGTCGAAACTGAGAATTCTTTTGAAGAGGTCCTCGCCATTGACTCAAGGCAGCCATGAGGCTCGGGAGTCTGCTTGTAGCCAAGTTATCAACAATGCCGATCTCGTCCAGATGGTGCTTTGTGCCCTGAAATCGGCATCAGAGCCGGACTGCCCCCTACCAGTAGCGGTGCAAATGGCAGTGGAAACGTACGCAAAGCGTGGAAACATCACCTTGTACCTTTACTTCTCGTGAACCAGACCTTCCTCGACGCTGCAATAGAGTTTATCTGGGAGAAGCTACACTCCTTTCTTCCCTTGTTTTCTCTATTTCTGTCTTTCAAGATGGACGATACGGGATATGTAAGTGCGAGTGTGTAGTCCTGTATCTCCCTGACAAAGGTGATTGATAGATATATTATAGACATTCGCAGGTATCCAGCTTTCTGAATGGGACACTTTTCATCGCTACGCAGATTGCATAAAGCACTTGGCTTTTGAAGAAGACGACCTTGGGCTTCCCACTCACTGGTTTGCCTTCCTACTCGGAAACGCAACAAAGGCTGCATTCTTCCCATCACTAAAATCCATCTCCTGCTCTAAAGATGCGCTGGGAAGCCTTGGACTTATTCCATTAGCGCTGAACTCACACCTGGAATCGTTATACCTCTCCGTCTCTTCCCATCCAGATAGCGAGAGGTTTACAATCCCGGACGATTGGGCAGAAGGAAACTGTCGCCCCAACCTGGAAAGAGTCACTGGCCTACTGGCTAGTGTAGCGTGCCTGGCGCCTGAGCTGGAGCAGCTTCATTACGTCGGACCCCTTGCGAAGGGAATCGCAATCCCTATGTCACAGCTGTCTAAGTTGGCCGTACTAACTTTGGCGATCACTTCCGAGAATGACTTCAGTGACATAATTCCCGAAGTTGGTAACATGGACTCTCTTGAGAAACTCAAGCTTGTGGTCTTGCCAGAATGGACAAAGCAGTCTCGCAGTCTTACCCAAAAGACCGGCGGATTAACGAGGCTAGTACACCTAGAGATCATATCGTCAGCCTGGACAAGCTACTACTTGATCCACTATCTCGGACGCGGTACTTCCCTTAAACACTTGGCCAACCGAGTCACGAGTATCAATAGTGTATCCTATGTGAAGCGTGTAAAAAGCCTTCTTGCTTCCAACTCCAACCTCGAGGGGTTCATTTCAAGAAATGCCGGAACAATTAGTTTAACGCCACTCAGGATCGCATGGGCCAAGGCAGATGAAAAGGAATTTTTAACTTTATTGACAGGACACATACAGCGCGGCAGTATGGTGGAGGTAGATTTAGTCGGAATGCCTCTTGTTACCGGCCATCTACTTCGAGAAGCGCCCGTTCTCTGCCTTGCGAAAGCGCCTTCCTCAAATTTGGCCATATTTCGCTTCGGGATTCCTCACAAGCTCCGGAAGAATGGCGACGAGCAGTATCTGGCTTCTTACGATACCCTCCGTGAATTGGCCTACAACGGATGCGAGAGTCTGAAGCACTTGGACCTTCAGTTCGCAGATGCTTGTTTCCTCGGGAGTCCTTTACTTCCCACGGAACGGAGTCACCACGGTCTCCAGACTTTGAGCATCATCACGGACGCCGATCACCTCGACTTATCCGTTCAACAAGAGATATCGATCTCGATGTTTCTGGACAGATTATTCCCTTCGCTAACAATGGTTTGGGGGACTGCCAAAGATCAGTGGGACGATATCAACGCACTGATCCAATCATACCAGCAAACAAGGAAATATGCATTGGAAATGTGTAGCCCGGCGTAACGGTTGCAAAGGGGTAAATAAAACCACAGGAGACGTTTGTACTACTGTCTGTATACATATGCATGACCTCATCACGTTATATGGTATATCAGATTCGGGAAAATTACAGTGCCTTTGGTTGAACTACAAGTGAGGTATAACTTTAATCCAGTCTACAGAAAGATACGCGTCGTCAGGAAGTGACCATGACAGGACGAAGGTCTGAAAAAATAGCAATACCCGTGTAGTAGTATACAGAAGCACCAAGTTATTGCCCACGATGCGCAAAACGACAAAGAAATGCTTCCGGAACGACCAGGAACAGTAAGATTGGGATACAAGTGATTGCAAGGGACCCTTCGAGGTGACTTGGATAGTGGATGCCACACATGACGCAGTGTATTGCACCGAATATTGTGGCAAAAGACGAGGGAGACCACAATGGCGTTTCCCGCCCTTGTCAGCGACCGTCTGCCATCACATAGAACACTGGTACCATCTGTGCATACTTCTCCGACCCTCCGACGAGCGGACAAAGGGAAGAATCATGGATTGAGATGAAAGCCGATGCTAGCCGGTATACGACGGTGTTCCTAATTCCAAGGGTCGGATAATGAGCTTCGTCGCCCGGTATCTCTTGTACCGGGCACCTTGCTTTTACATCACTTGAGGTTGAATCCGGGTGTGATGAACCTGGAATAGAAATTTCTTCCGCAAACGTCGGGGGTGAGGACGAGCGCGTATCGTTCTCCTTATCTTTAGCGTCAGCTGCTGATGACTGCATCAGAAAGACCGGTACAGGGCAACTGACACTGACCGGCTTGTTACACCAAAGGGAAAAGACCACGCCATTCGAGGCCGCATATCCAAGCATCACAAATTCCAATATCAGGTTTAGTAAGTTTGCGACTATCTGGACGGCGGACCATATGGTTTGGAGGAGGATGAAGGCGTTGGTAAGTGGGTCAGCCTTGCTCCTGTCGTGGATTTGCTTCTATGAGATATCGGGCCGAACTATCTTTTCCTCTTCGAAAAGCTGTTGGATGCGAGCAAATGCGAGAACGCCCAGCTCGGAACCGCTTTTATCGCAAAGCATAAATCCGCCCGTCTCCAGGAAGAACCCGTGGCTTTGGGTCCAACTGAGTTCTGCAAGGAAGCCAGGAATTGAATGGCATGATGACATCTATGTCGTAGAAGCACGTACTGGAATACCTTTTGGCGATCTGGCTAGGGGAGTACCACTGCCTCATCGCCCAGATCACCGCCTCTGGAGCAACGACGCAGTACGGCATTAGAATCAGACGGCGTCGGGAGATAGTGAACCAAGTAGCATCTTGAGCCGGGACGTTTGGACGGGGGGCGATCCATGTGGCAGGCAATGAGTCGCTAAACAACCATGAAGGATCTCCCGTAAGTCCCTGTACGTCAGTTTTGATACTTCCACGCCAGTAGAGAACGAAGGCGGCATCATAGAAGGGTTCTCCATTTGTAGCGCATAAGCGCCCGTTGCGAACAGGACCAGCTAGGACCAGCTGAAAAGCGGTCTATCGAGCTATGGGAGGTGCAGCTAGTTGCGAGTATGCGGAGGAATGCTTTTCAATATGCAATAGATAGGACAACGTTACAGCGGCGTGCTGCGTAAATTAGGCGCCGGAACATAGCAACAGCACTCAGAACTGATACAATGGCGGCGCAAATCAGGATAGATGAAACTCACGGGGAATGTTATACCTTCGTTAGGCATCCAATTGGGGTATCAAATATATACCCAAATGCATTGCAAAGCTTCGAACAAACATGCTTTAGTAATTACAAGTCGGCATAAACACCCGCCTTCTTTCTTTCCTCCGTCATAGCTGAGCAGGAGGTCATCAATCGGTGCATATATTGAGCGAAAAAAAGAAGTAACATACCAGCGATAATAGCGCTACCAACTCCACTTCCGTCTTCCGCATGGTAAGTCATGATATTCCTATAACGCGATATGAGAGGTGATCAATAAAAGGGGAAGCAAAGAAAACAAACCGTCCTCTTTCCCCAAATATATCCACCAAGCCTTCATGAATCCGTTCCGCAAATCCAGGATATTTCTGAAGGAAGGTCAGTTGGAAAAGAACGACATTATAATAAACGTGTTCTTACATTGTATAAAGAGCCATCAGCTCCTACTGAACAGCCTTCGTCGAGATAGCCCATTTTGGACACGATGGATGCGATACCACAGGCACTTAAGCGAGCGGCCCTCCGTCCAACAAGGCGAGCAATCGCTCGCAGGAATTGACGTTCAGCGAGGGTTGTTTCCAGAGCGAAGAAGTGCGAGAAGATACCAATAATCATCAATAACTCATCTGTTGGGTCGCTACAACGCAACATGAGTGTGACATTCCGGCTTTCAGGGACCCGAAGACATACCTTTCCATCAAAGAAAGCAAGGCAGTGTCGAATGCATAAAGAACCTCCAACTTGTAGGTATTTTGGCCCAAGAACAGAACGCCATCATCTATCAGCTCGCATATGATAAGGCGAACAATCTCGCCAAGGTAGCGTCCAGAGATAAGTTTCTAATGGAAGCTTAGCAAATCAGCCAAGGGGATCATAATGCGAGGCATACTTCGAAGGCTTGTTCACCGGGTTTGTTGGAGGATTCGTCTATAATTATATCGTATGGAGTACGGGGAAGATGTTCATGTTCGAAAGAGTCAAATGCACCCTATACCACGTAATGAGAACGGCGGGTATAGCTACATACAACCAGAGTAGTACGCACCCATTCGCAGTTGATCGCCATCTCAGCATCGTCGTCAATTCCAAGGTTCTTGATCTTTGCAATGTCCTTCACATGCTCCATATATGCTGCATTACACCCTGTGCCAAAGATGCAAGCGATCTTGGTGCTCGGATTAACGTAACGAGAGGCGATGAGAGTTCCAGTTGTGTCGTTGATAAGTGCTGTAATTTCGACTGGAAGATCCTATTGAGATTATGATTAGCCAGTAGAAGGATGCGGTATTGGAAACCAACATATTTCGCGATCGATTTTCGGAACATCTCTGCAACATTTTCTCCTTCTGTGTTAGGCGAACCGAACCCTTTTGTCCATCGAATGAGCACGCCATGATCAATCCGTTCTTGCCTAGACCGCCTTGTTACGTTTTGCGATAGACAACAGAGAACAGCCTCTTACTTGCAAGGGTAAGAGAACTAACAGTTGTCAGCTACATGAATCGGTTGCGTTGTGATATATGAAACGTACTGTGAATCCGAGCGGCAATTTCTCACCGGGTTGGAGTTGCAGAATCCCGCCTTCACCCGAATTACCTTCGATGAATGCTTTTAGACACTCGGCGCAGAAATCGAACAGCTTCTGGCCATCGTCTTGCTTTTGCTCCTCCGAGAGCCGATACTTGGACTGTGTGATTTCAAATTTCCCTTCCCCTTGTAGGTTCAGAAGGCAAACGCGGAGATTTGTACCGCCTGTAGGAGATGATTCATAGAGTTGTCACGATTTGACATTAATTACCGACCAAGGTCGATAGCCAAATATTCCCCTTTCTCGTTTCCCGATGGCCAGCCGAAAACGAATGTTGGTATCATTGGCTGTGGGACAAGAGATTATAAGCGTCCGGCATAAGATCAAACCGATCTGGTGAGAATGAACAGATTCTATCCAATTTGGTAGTCTTCATTAGGGTCCATCGCTTACACTGTACCCGATGCACCAATATACGAGGAAGGAAATCCGGCGTCCCCACCGAGAGGGGGCAGGGTCAAATGAGGACAGACTACTCACGACGATCTGATCTGGTTTCTCTAGACCAAGCTCTAGCGTCTCCTTGAACGATTCCACGATTATCCGCATCCTCTGAGGGGTCAAGGTAAACCTGGGGATTGAAGCACACTGATAAGCCGCCTTGGGTTGATCGCACCCATAAGAGAACCCGATGCTCACATCGTTTCAAACCTCCGCAGATGATCAGCCATCGTCCTAGTCAGTCCATAGATATCGTTAGATCTATAGGATACCCATAGCGGAAAGATCTGACCTCTTGGTTGCGTGGGGTAGTGTTTCTTCATCCTGGGTCCGTGTATGCTGCGCTAGGGTCTGGCCAGAAGGCAGGCTAACATATCCGCTTCCTCGTCGTGACAGGGGCATTGTGGTCGATGTCGGCGGTGAAGACGATGGCGGTGACTGAGGATATTAAGCTGCGCCAATGTGACGTTTGGAATGGCCCAAAGCGAGGTGCTCGCCCTTACTTGCCGCGACATAGTGTGGGAACTTCTTCCTATCTCCGTGCCCCCGATTTTTGCTTCCTTCCACGACGTTCTCGCCGTTACTCAGCTCTGTGAGCTCGAACTCTCGTCGCTGTCTTCCTCATCGTTGTGGCCGTTGTCGGTTGTAGTTTGGAGGGATGATTGGTCTTAAAAGCACGCTCAATGTGAGTCCGAAACCACGTCTTTGACTCCCAGACACGTGAACCGCGCCTTCCAGGTCATCGACAATTCCGGTGCTCTGCTCGTCGAGTGTGTGAACGTGTTGAAGAACAAAGTCAACAACGGACACGGTTCAGTCGGGGACGAGATTGTCTGCGTTGTAAAGCGCGCCAGACCTGTATCTGCTGCTGCTCAAGCCTCTGTCAACGCCATCAAGGTTCGAAGAGGTGATGTTCGACGCGCTGTCATTGTCCGCACACGAAAAGCAGTTCAAAGACCAGATGGCACCTTCGTCCGCTTCGACGACAACGCTGCTGTCTTACTGAACAACAAGCGAGAAATGCTTGGAACACGTATTGGTGGAATGGTTAGTGCTGACCTCCGTCTGAAGGGGTGGTCGAAAATTGCCAGTTTGGCCCCTAGAGTGCGTACACATATTCTTCTCTTTGCTGTACACTAATACTTGGGTATGCCAGGTCGTATGAACATGTTTATTAACAGTACAATTGAACATAATGCCTAATTCATCCGGATACCCCACACGCATTGTTCCTGTGCTGTCCTATTCAACCCGTCGGTTTTAGTTATCAGAGCCAAGCCCTCATGGTAGCCCTTTGCGGACCGGTTATTATGAGACCCTAATCTCTTGGTAATAGTATGTATGACTTCACTGGCCCGTAAACCCCGTGGACGCAGGCTGAACGTTCAACATTGCCTTACCAATGCTCTCCAAAGCCTTGAAGAACGGGACTCCGCTGGTTGTTGCATGACAGGTTCCTATAACTTCTCGGCCGAAGATCAGTATCACCTCATTAGTTATTGATCGCCAACCAAACAAACTACCGGAGGATGGTCGATTCTGGATATGTTGGATGAGAGGTCCGTTCTGGTTCATGTTGCAGTGGACTAGTTTACTTTCAACCGCTTTCCGCTTTCCACCGTTCCAGGAAGACCTCACGACGCCCTCGTGTCTTAAGCGTTAAAGCCACTGGCCAGATAGCCAATCAAAGTGCTGTAAATCATTGCGGATGTCGGGCGCATTTGGGTTCGGAAAACACACGGAAAGCATCACGTTACATATGCTCTCATGCTTCGATTGAGTAAAACGGGATTTTGACTCGACCAATCAATATATTGCTCCCTTGTTCCTATATTGCGATTTATAAGTACCTATACATCACACCTACGAGTCATAGAAGCATACCATAATCTGCAAGTGATTCGCTTGCGCGACTCCGCATAATCAATACCGTCTCGACTGTCAGTCATCGTTTCTGATGACGCCTAACTCATTCTCGAACACCCATTCAGCACCAGGTTCTTCCCATCCATATGGCCATCATCCTCGAGGTCGAGGGACATACGTCCAGCAAGCCTGCAGCGTGTGTCGGCACAAGTAAGCAAAGTATTTTGGCCCAGCTTGGAATAATTTGTCGAATCTTTCCTTGCATTCTGCTTCTAGGAAGACTAGATGTGATGGGAAGAAGCCGGTATGTTCAGGCTGTATAGCAGCGAACCGAGCAGACGAAGTAAGCGTTGATCAAGCCCTGTTTTCCGTCGTTTGGAGCGTTGGTGACTCATTCTCGAACCACCATAGTGTTCCTGGGTCAAGGACGCAACGCCGCTTCGCAAAAACCGCAACGAGGCCTTCTTCGAGGCTCTAAAGAAGAGGAACGACGCTTTGAAAGAGTATTCGACGTACCTCGAATCCTTGCTCGAACGATGTCGCAGGGAACATGGTGGACTCACTTCGGACACCTCATATCTCCAACATCGGCCTGTCGATGATCCCGATACCACCGACATGTCCTTCGACGACGTCGACCCTACGAACTACGAAGGTTCTGGAGAGCAGGGGGATCTCGAGGCCGATGGGGCGAACAACAGTTCCATCCAGGGTTTGATCGCACCAATACAGAAACTAACAGTGTGTTGTGGTTTCTTGTGAACTGACTACCGTAAACTGAAGACACTACTTGACAGCTGGAATGTGGTTCATTAATGACCTTTGGAAGCACTTCAGTGTTCAGGTTCAGACCATTGGAATTCAAGAACATTCCTTCACGGTTTCCCGCCATTGTGGAGGATCCCTCTGACACATACGTGTTGTTAGTTGAGGGCGCCGATAAGAGCTGCTACAATCCCAACTTCGACTGGGCAAGATATTTGCCGAAAGAAGTGCCCTTGGATCGCGTACAACATGACAAGTCAGTCCATTTCCCGATTTCCAAGAGCTACAGCATTGATAGATAAATCCTTTGACAGGGCCTTGGATCTTTTATTCAAATTCTGCACAGCCTGGTGTCTGAGGATAATCCCTGGACTATTTCTTCGGGATATGTGTCGTGCTCTCAGCGTACCGCGGTCCCAACCACCTCCCAAAACTGCACACTACTCTCCCATGCTTCATAATGCGTTGATGGCACTAGCTTTGAGTCTTCTGGACGACCCCGCGTTCAAAGACTTAAAATCAAGACAGTACTTCTCGAACGAAGCCAAGAAATATATAGATAAGGAATGCTTACAGCCGAATCTGTGTACAGTAAGCGCACTTTCGACGCTTGGAACGTTCCATTCGTCACAAGGAGAACAAACACTTGGGTTCATGTACTTCGGTGGGTTATTACGCTCTTCAATAATGGGGTGACTCCACTAATCTCTATATGGTACAGGAATGAGTGCTCGACTGTCCCAGGCTCGTAAGTCTTCCGTTTGACGCTGAGTGGTGTACGCAATCTTACCTCATTCTATCAGTTGGACTTGACATGGACTGCTCGGAATGGGTGAAGCTCGGGCTCATCGAGGAAACCGACGTACTTGATCGTTATTGGACATTCTGGACCATCTTTGCTCAGGTATGCCTATTTGTATATAACTTTATTCATCTTGATATCTACATTGTCCTTCAGGACGTCAATTGGTCGTTATATGTGGGCCGCGATTTCTGCGTCCGGGCACCGACGGAGAGTGACTTCAAGGATATGCCCGTACCATTTGTGGATTCCGAATTCGACCAAATGCCATTCCACCATCCACCCTCTGGAATCCCGCCTCAGCCTGGTTATCTTTCCAAGACCTTCGCATCGACGTGCGAGCTGTTGGTCATTGGCCGCCGTATTATGACTGTAGTGTACGTTGTCTCATTAATGACCTTCCGTCATCGACAACTAACAAGTTATCTTTAGAAACGGGATATCGAAAACACGAATACCGGCGTCCGTCATTGACGAGATGATTAGCGATATTGAGTGAGTGGTCAATTTGAGACCATCCGCCCTTTACTCACCCTTATCCTAGTTTACAACTAAACACCTGGAAAGACTCTCTACCACCTGAGATCGACCTCACCCAGAAGTCTCGCAACACTGCTACCCCGCACCAGCTTATGATGCACCTGGCATATTGGTGGTTCTTTATCTTACTCCATCGCCCCTACTTCCACCGAAAACCAAAGGTAATACATAGCTCCGACAAGGAAATCGACCATGTCAAGGTATGTATCGGGGTTCTTCTGTCGCATTCCCTGAAATAGCTCAATTTGGTCGTTGCAGCTGTGCAAACGCTCTGCCGAAAACGTAATGGACTTGTACAAGATATGGCGCCAATGTTATACATTGCGTTATGCTCCCTTGAACATCATCCAACCTTTATTCGCGGCTGGCACAATCTACCTTCTCTCTGGCGTCCAAGCCACCTCCGGAATTCGCGTGGCTAAGAAAGAGCTTAGGCACTCCGTGGACTGTCTCAACCTTTGCCTGCAATACCTCAAGGAAATGTCTCAAACATGGCAGTGTGCTGCAACCATCGAGTCGATTTTGCGTAGCTTGATTGAAGATCGCTTGAAACCAGCAATGGAGAAGCGGAAGACCAACTCACAATCAAGGGCTCACCTTCGCAGTATCTCGGATGGCGATAGAATCTACATGACCAACCCTCCTTCACGGCGTCCGTCGACAATACGGAAGTCGAGGTCAAGGCAAGCTACGGGATCGTCTACGTCTCGGAGTGAAAATGGCGAAAAGCTGTCAATCTTGGATTCGCCCACCATTTCGGCTCATATTGCACTGGACGACTTGCAGGGCATACCTGACCTGTCATCGAGCACCAACTCACAACCTACGTCAGCTGATCAAGACCTATTGTCGCCTTGGAGCGCTCATTCGGGCTCACCGACTTCTCAACCTATCCCTATACGTGCACGTACGAGTTCGAGCGGGAGCTCTTCCTCCGGCTCACCTGTGTCTGTCAAAATACACTCTCCTCGGCTTCAGAATTCTCGCAGCGTCTCCATGTCCCCAGCTTCCCCTTCCGTGCTTCGCCCTCGCGATGTCTCCCCAACTCGTTCTTTCCATGGAAGCCCGATCCAAACGGCAAGCAATAGTTTCAACAACGATGCTGAGACCGTATTCGGCATGATCACATCACTCGAGGCAACCGGTCGTCACCAGCAGCAGAATCAAGGACAATACAGCTACGGCAATTTTGATATGTCAAGTTACTTGGCTATGCTTGGAGGTCAAAACCTGCCTGATGCTCCTTTCATGGGGCCTGTCACCATCAGCGAGGCTATTGGCTCTTTCGAGCAGGCGCCATTCGAACTTTCGGACCTGGACTTTTCTAGCTTCCAAGCTGTGGAGCATCTGACTGGGGATTTACCAAATAGTGCAGGGTTGGCGGGATACTATCCCCCGTTTTCGGCTGCCACTTCGTCGTCGAGCTCTTCGTTTTCTCGTCGGTCAGCATCGGAGAACTTTAGGCCTAGTCATGGAGCTGGCGGACAAGGATTCGGCGATTTCGACTTCACGCATGGGTTCCGTTAGAGCTATGGTGCGACCCATTCTTGCTTATACCGCTTTCTGTGCATTATAGGATGGGCATTGAATTCACTCTGGCTTTCAGATAGAACTTCCTTTCTTTTCCTGAGCAATCGTTTATCGTTTTCTTTGAATATTTTTTGTTATAATCTCTGCACTATATCCCTCTCCCTTCGGTTTCCCTCCGGATACACGTAGTTAGACTCATCAACATGTTTTACTGGCATCTTGCTCCCATTTTCCATACCCTCCTTTCATCTTCCGCTTTCGTCTATATGTAAACCCCCTTAGTAAGGGTTACATGTTCCCTTGTTTTGGCGTCCGATTGTTCTCGACAACGTATTTATCGCTCTATCACTCACGACTATAGCTAGAATAGCTACTCTGTGGGTTTTCCCCCGCTCGCTCGATAATCACCTTATCCCATTGTTATTTTACGCTACATAAGTATACTATGTACAAGTTTCTCGCTCATGGAATTCCCACTTTACGTTCCGTATATTATATGTAGGTCGCCAGTCTCTTCGTTAATTGTTCCAACATGCATGTAGTCTCTTAGATATCGCATTAAACGGCCAGGTTTTCTCTCTCCTGTGTCGCCAGCTGTGCTGTTCTAATTCGTAGCTTGTCTCTAATCGGGCCATATAGTAACACATCTGATCAGGACTAAGCACATCTCTCTTGTAAGAGTTTCTACATAAGAACTCAATTGGCACACGAAGCCATTTTGAATATCTGCTCGGTTTGTTCGACACGCTTGAGCCTTGTCCCTAAACTCAATGATACCGACGGGATTTTGTCGAATCGGCAACGCTGATTGCTTCCGACTTAGGCGCTTAAGATTGGGAGAACCCATGAAGTCATTTATATCGTGGCAATGGTCGCCGCACACCGCCTGAGTCCATATACCATGCACCCCTTATATCCCTTATACGCTTGTTCCACCTGGTAATGCCGCATCATCCGAACATCCTGATCGGTGAATGTCTCTGCGTTCTGCGGTCTTATATATTTTACGCTTCATAGGTACATATACTATGTACAAGTTTCCTGGTGTAATCCCGTTCTATGTTCCATAATTCATATGTAGGTTGCCGATCTTCCATCATCCATATAACCGTACGCGTTTACCTCAATGGCACAACTTGAAGACCCACAGACCAATCATCCTGTAACGGCATAAACAACACCTTTTCCTCGACGTGACGGAGGACGGAGGGGAGAGACGAAAGTCCAGCTCTTAGAGGGTTCAAAGGGTGAGTAAGCTGCGAGTAGGGCTTTATACAAAGATGTCCTAACTTGGCATATGAATAGTACCACTGGTAGCTGAACTTATCGACTGTGGTCTCTGAGCCGCAGGCAAGTCTTAAGACGGAGATTTAGCATCTGTATATCTAGAAGAATAAGCAATTGCTTCAGGATGAACTCTCCTTCGAAACCGTAAAAACCTTCTTAATGAGTATGGTACGTTGGCAAACTATGTGATAGCGGAGATTTTTCCATCGGAGCAAGGCCTCTGAGTCCCTTGCTGATCCCGGCTTCTGCTGTATTCAAAACGGCCCCTTTCGACTGCGCTGGAGTACTGTAGAGTCCGACGGATATATTTTCAGCAGTTTCTGATACTTATGCCTCCTGAGGTAATACATCGCCGTGTGCTATGCCGGGATACCGCAAAAGTACCTCATATGCAATCCGGCGCCAGTCTCGCTGGATACATAACGAATATCCATAACAAGTTCTGCATAGGAAAAGATTGAACGAGTCAGCTGCTTGGAAGGAATTTGAGTTACTCTGTAGAAAAAGGTAGATAAATCGACAAACCTGGAAGCTTGGAGACGACCGCTCCATATAAGATCCTTGACCACATCCTTGATAGCCAGAAGAGTATACGGACAATTCAATGGTTGAACACAGGTCGATCAGCAAAGCGCCGAGGAAATGAGCGCAATATTTCGCTGTCAAGTAGGAAATTTCCCAGGTCGGTTGTCTTCTTGTTCTGAGGCACTCGCATTATCCAGGGCTTTTGCATATTCCCACCAGGAGTAATCAGAAAACAGGTTTTTTCGCCGTCCCGCCAACATTGGGAAATTTCATTTGGGCGAAGATCCCATTGCATCAGAATGTCCGAAACAGTCATGCCTGACTTGAACAGAAGGTCACCAGCTTCCAGCCGTGCATGGATAATGGGAAGGGATTTCGTGGTTAGGGTGCGTATGCATGCAGCAGTTTTCTCCACTTCAATGTTCGAGTCCATGCTTTGGTGTGTGTCCAACCCTTTCGGTCAGCGAGCGCTTATTGCTGCCGACTTAAGCGCTTGAGACTGTCCTCGTCTCTGTGGGGGGAGAAATTTCGTAGACCTGGTATAAGCGTAAGCTGCGTCATCCAAGGTCTTTTGTCCCTCGTTAGCAAAAACATTTCCATTCTTCAAATAAAATGCCAATAAAAGGTTTAGACATCAACCAAGGAGCTGGACATACTTGGGGGATGAGTTGAATGCCATTTCAAGTGATATAGACACTATAGCAGCTCTAACTTTGCATTTAGGGAGGCTGGTCACGAGTCGAGTGCGCACGACAGACTTAGTACTCGGGAAATATCACCGCCATGTCTGATCCGTTTAACATGGTCATTCACCAGGTTCTACTGTTTCTAGATCCTCTACGTCACCTTCCCCCATTGCTGTCCAGAAAGTACCAGATACAGTGTCAATTCATCTCCATGCCCGATCGTCAGAGGACTCAGAACACTGATGAGGCGTGAGACAGGTCTCCTGTGTTGATCGGGACAAAGAGATTGGGACCCTGTTACCACGCACAGCCCCGCAAGATTAAAATACATCAAGCTGGGATGTTGGCAGCATCTTTCTTTCGCTCCTTTTTATCATTGTTTGAATTGGAAACTGGTCCAGACAGTACTCAAGATGAACTCCGTGGCGACACTCACCTCACTTCCGCCTGAGCTACTCTCCAAGATAACCGACGAGGTAGGTAACAAGATCTAAGCTGCTTTCAAATACTGAGCTTGAACTGATATCACTGTCAATTGAGGCTACCAAAGCTGACTTGAAGGTCCTTCGTTCGACGTGCAGTGTGATGGCCGAGTTCTTCCAAGACCGGGTCCTAAAATCGATCGTTATTGATTTGAACAACTGTAATATCGAGCGAAATGTCGCCAAGATTCAGTCTTTGGCGTCGTCAAAAGGAAACAAGGCGCTGGGCGCCATTAAAGAGCTCAAGCTCCTCGGCCTGAATCCCCATTTCCATCCGCGCGTGGTGGCGAGAAGTGTCTACTCGGAATCGGAGGATCGGTGGATTACAGTCTTGGAACCCGAGATAGATAAAGAAGCGGCAGCTCGGGGAGAACGGGTGTTGAGAGACTATCTGGGAGAAGTAATATTGTCACTCCACTCCCTATCAGTGATAAGGTAAAGTTATTCACTGAAGTTGACGTCGGAAGGGCATTTACGCTAGACCTATTAGGTGGGACCTGGTAAAGCTCGGGGAAACTCCTAGCTGGGTCTCCCAGCTGGTGATGATAGCACTTTCCAAGAATGGGCATAATGTCAAGGTTCTTGACCTCACGCTTGGGTCATTGGATCAGGCATCGCTTATCTTCCTGACCTTCAAATGGCCGTTCGCTAACATCCACCATCTTCGGACCAACCTCCCTCATGGAGTCTCAACAGACCTAACGCAAATCACTCAAGCCATTGCATCTATCGTGCAGAACTCATCACAGTTGAAGTCCTTTGAAATCGAGGCAGGGAATTGCAAGATTGGTTTGGATCAGGTTGGGCTCGGCGCTGGCGTTGGATCTCTCAACAGCATTTCGTTTATTTCTCCCTCTGCTTATACCGTACCTTCACCCTTCGATTTTGGCTCTGCACTTCGGGGATTGACGTCGTTAGATATCAAGGATACTAGAGGCAGACACCTTGCTCCTAGTAGATATCAGAAGTCTCAGCCATCGCAACCCAGTGGGCAAGACATTTGGGAATTATTCAAGGCATCCGATCATATCCGCCTCCAGAAAATCAAGGCAGCTCCCATAACAGATTCGCTACTCGACTATCTCTCTTCTTACTCTGGCGTTGTGACGGATATAGAGCTCGTAAATACTGCCACGAGGAGTGCCGAAGATTCCAACCGGCTGGCAAACAAGTTCTTCCAAAAGGTTTTACCCAAGCACAAACGCGTCTTGACTCGCCTTTCCTTGCTTTCAGGATACGAAGGCGAATGGTGTATCACACGCGAGAAGCTGAAGATGGATTTGGCGGGATGCACTCGCCTGCGTTATTTAACAGTGTCAATTATTGGAAGCGACCTGAGATTCGGACCCCCTAGGTTGGGAGCACCCACCCATGCTGCACCGGACAGAGACGACTTCTCAGAATCTAATAATATCATAGTAAGTTATAAATTCACGGGTCAATCTCAGTCCTGATTCTTTTATACGTCTATTAGCATGCATTCCTGGACACCTGCGCGTTGACCGAAAGGTTGCCCAGCCTCCAATCCGTTCAGTTCCGCACCACTACTTTGGAATCCGAGCGTGGAAACTGGTGCGGAACAGGTAGGGTTAGACGTGCCAAAACGCTTTGGCAGTCACTCACAGACTCGATTGAGATCTACGAGCGGCGTCGTCCAATCTCTCAAGGGGTTCCCTTGTCCCTTCTTGGCCTCACCTTCCCTGTTCTTCGTATACAAACGGTGAACGGTGATTATGAATGGACTCTGGTTAAGCAGTTGGATGCCAATCATGTCACTTGGAGATGTATAAAATACTCCTCTGAGTGATATCGGGTCCCCATAGGTGTATTACGGTTCGAATGAGCCCTTCTGTACATTATAATTTATGTCCCTCTGACCTGGCCCAGCCTAAGTAGCATTTTACACTCTAGCTTGTAGAGATGTAGTAATCCATCTCGGAACGTATCATACTCAGACGTTTTCCCCCTTGTATTTGCTGACCGATTGTCTGTATACTCGATTCCGAGACAGAATTGTCTCG